>OMKK01059165.1:15337-38081 GCA_900302305.1 Polymixia japonica
GGACATCAAACAATCCCAACTTGTCTGCCTAGAATAAAGATTAGCCGAGCGTTAATAGATTCCCCGTGTGTGATAAATTGATGGTTATACCTTTCCCAAAAGCTTTCCTTTGCCGTAGGATCTCCCCGTCTTGGAGTCAGTCACCACCTGGGCGAGCTCCGGTTTTATTTGCTCGGGTTTATTCCGACTCGTTTTCACCGGAGGAGCGGCTGGTTGTGGTCCACGCTCCGGACAAGGCTTGAATAAATCCGAGTTCATCGTGTGACACGAAATGCGCTGGGCGGCGGTGAAACAACCGGTATCCATTTTACACGACTACGCAATTCTTTAGTTTGTATGTCCTTTTTTCGCTTATCCCAAATAGTCGGTCGTACGAGTACTGCGTCCACAGCTATCAAACGTATCCATCTAACGTGTCTGGACAAAACGCCTCCACGCTATATAAACCAGCTGCTGACGTCACGGGCAGGGGGCGGGGCGAAGAGGTGTCGCTCTTGTCGGACAAAAACTCAATCAAAACCGTATTGGTGTGACTCCTTTGCGTAAAAATATGAATGAAAACGCCACATTAAAATGTAATGAACTCGTTGTCGGTGCTGCACATTTCTCCTTGCTGCTGAAAAGCAGTCGGAACCATGTTCTGACCAGGGACTATGACCTTATGTTTTAGGTGGGAATAGTTTCATTTTGAGAAGTGAAAATTGGCTGCAAGTCAATCGTTTAGCATACTCGAATCCAGTGGAGACTTATTTTCCACATCTTTGCAATTATGACCGATACATTTCTATGAAACATCAGCAGTCAGCTAATCTGTTTGACACATTTGAGGTGGCGACAAGGTGTATGCAAATTGTATGGGAAATGGAATAATAAAGCAATATAATAACGGCTAAAATGGGCAGCCTATTTTATGCAGTACTGGCCAGCCTGGACCGGCCTAGAGCAATTTTTATTGGGGGCCCAAATATGGGAAAAGTTAAAATAGTCCAAATAATTATTTTGGAGTAATTGTGATGTTATATTACTTGATATGTTTCCAAAACTTCACAAGTCCCTCTAAATTAAAAAAAGACCGAGTGATATAAGGAAATAAAATAAAACATAAATCTTTGTCGCAAACAAAATATTTTGAGAACCTGCAGTCCCTTGAGAAAACGTTCATAAAATACGAATCACTGTTGCCACCTGGTGGACAACATGTACAGCTTGGGAACCCAATGCTCTGCAGCTTCTTCTGACAAAACAATGCGGCCGTTTTTGCGCAAAAATGATTGAAGATACCTATTTTCATTCCACGATCCAGACTATTCTTGAGGGCATGTTGAGAAATCAAACCAAACGTTTAGTTCTATAACAGATATTACTTCAGACTTACAATGTAGATCAACTAGCAATGCTGGTCATCTTTAGCAAGAACAGATAGACAGTATCTTCTACAGCCTACTTGCATTATTTTAAAGATAGGTGGTAACCTCAGCAGATATGGAAAAAACAGCTGATTCTAATTAACACAAGTCTTCAACTAATTAGTGAAATCAGCTGGTTTAGTGCATGGTTAGTAGTACTTCTATTCACTGAACCTGGTTTTTCCACCTGTGAAACTCAGGCCAATTTATTGTTGACATTTAAGTCATACCTATCAATACATGTGCAGAAGTTATTTTCAGTATTCTTCATTAGGATTCTGGACCATTGAAGTTTTAAAGAACAAAATGAAGAAAACATGTCTGTACGTTTTGACATCATTTGACAACTCTCCAATACAAATATGATTCTTTAAAGGGTGGTCTACCCTTTCAGTTTTAAGGGAAACACTGATATACATCTACCATCGACTATAGTCACAGAGCAGCATTTAACCAAAATTAGAACACAGGCAGAGGCAAATAAGACTCAGTGAAGAGATATATTTATGATTACTGCATTAATAACCTGAGTGGGCAACCAGACTTTTACACTTTCACAAATGTATGTTAAAAGGAAAACCATAACTATAGCAGTGTTACTTTATATAGACAATATGATGAGGTGAATTATTGCGGCACTCCCACAATATGAAAAAAATTAAATAAAAATCAACAATTAGTGAATGCATTGGAAATCGGGAGCATTGCACCTCTTACACATTACATTCAAACAAAAACATAGACACGTGGTAATCTATTGCCATGTCTCAGATATCAGTGTGTAAGTTTAACCAATATTACTTTGGAATGATGCAATAGTACCCCCTCTATGAAGTTTCATTTGATTCAATGACCTTTTAGGCTAATTATGGAATGAAATTGAATACAGGAATGTATAAAAATTAAAATCAAATCATACCTGAAAGCTAGAGAGAAGCTAGGTTGCTGTACTTTCAATTTCATTAACCTGATGAGGGAGGCAACCTGGTTTTGTTTCGTGCTTTTGGCAAATACATAATGAAAAATGTTTAGAATAGTGGTTTACTTAAGCTGCTCTTTTAAATTGAAAGGTCCAGAATTAGACATTTGTCATGTTATTATTATTATCATTATTATTATTTTAAATTCTACCCAGGTTTGAGGATGTCTGAATCATGGACTACAGACAGACTCAGATGTTGGGGAAGAGAACTGCATGGTGTCTTTTTCTGACTTCTTGCTGTGTGTGTCCCAATGTTTGACTCTGTATTGTCCTTGCATTATAGACTAATGTTTAGACGTTGTAGCCTCATGTCTATCATAACATCAGTAGCCTGGTTTTCAAAACAGGGCCAAGGGGGCCAATCAGGGCTTTCACATTAATCATGCTAATCAATTTCTCTGAACATAACATTTCTTCAAGTCATGCCAACAGACACGATAAGTCAATTGGTCTATAATTTTCATGAATAACATGACTAATCTTGTCTGCTAGACATTTCAGCTGCAGCCGCGGCAGGTCCCACTTGGGCCCTGTTGTGGAAAAGTTGCTACTGTCCCTCTTTCCCTGACTCCTCCTTGACTTAGGCTTGGGAGGGAACAGGTGGAACCAGGCAGCTCAGAAGTCCATCATGTCCCCTCCTTTCACTTTCTTCTCCTGGGACTCTGTCCAGGCTTTGTTGATGGTTCTCTTCATCTCATCGTCTCCGTCTGAATAAATCTTTTTCAGCATGCTCATCAGGCCCTCGCTGGGGTCTGCGCTCTCATCCATAGCGGGTTTACTGTCGAGGAGAGACAGGAGGTTAGTTAGGTGTGTGTGTGCATGAGCGCCATGCATGCCTGTGTGTGTTGTTGAAGCCCTTATTCTCACCCTGTGCGCGTGTGCCAAGATTACATAATGTCACTGTCTAACATTCAATGAACAGTGACAGCTAGCATACAGAGGTGCGTGAAGTCACTGCTCTTTACCTATTCCAACATACATCAGATACAATTCATGAATCTCTCCATCAACTTACTTTTTCTCTTTCGACTGCTTTTCCACCTGTGTCAGGCACTCCCATTTCTTGGCTGTCTGCTTCTTGCACATGACCAGGACCATGTCCGTTTTTATCTGTGAAGGTAAATAAAGGTGGTTACAGGAAAGTCATTTTGAAGGTTCCAAGTCCGCAATAAATCACTGGAGTGGATTAGAGAACTCTGACAGAAGACTTTCTTAAGAATTGGGTCAGTCACCTTTTGGGAGCTGTCCTTTACATCAACCGGGCATAGTAGATTCATAATTGTCAACTGATGGTTTTTCCCATCCAGATCCTTCACCAGCACAGAAAATGACCTGCAGAAGAGAGAAGATCCTGTCAGGGATACTGGATTGATATTGGACATCGCAAAGATAATAAATGGCATTGATATTATTGTAATACCGTATTTTTCGGACTATAAGGCGCACTTAAAATCCTTTAATTTTCTCAAAAATCGACAGTGGGCCTTATAATCTGGTGCGCCTTATGTATTAATTCTGGTTGTGCTTACTGACCTCGAACCGATTTCATGTAGTACACGGCGCTCAAAAATATGTCAAAATGTTTTAGTACGACTTTGGTAAGCTACGAAGCCGCACCGCTTGATGGATTGTCAGGAGTCAGGAGCCTCGCGGAGTAATACGTACTGTGCTTCAACATAATATTATGGTGTGAATGTTATGTGAGTGTATTGTTTTGTATTTTATGTGTTACAACTGAACAATGTTGAGAGTTATTGTGAATGAGTTGAATAAAGTTTGACTTATCTGACTGTTTTGTTTCGCTTAATGCGCCTTATAATCCGGTGCGCCTTATAGTCCGAAAAATACGGTACTACTAATACTAATAATTAATTCTACTATTAATAATAATAATAATAACAATAGCACCTTTCTTAAAGTTCTGGGGGGGACGAACTTTCTACCCCTAGGTCACCCTGTCGCCCCAATAAACTCAGGTATTGCTAAGCAAAGGTATTACCACAACGGAATTTGAACTCGGGTCACCTGACCTTGTGCAATGTGTGCAGCTTGATGTTATAGAAGGGTATTATTCTATAGTACAAGTCAATGCAACAAACTTTGAAATGCTCTGTTATCTCTCATTTCAGAGCATATAAAATGGTGTGAATGACTGCCAAAATTGGCCTCAATACTACCTGTAGGATGGTTTTGAATGATATGAGTACCCTATCTTTAAGTGAAAGATTGACTTTGCACATCATCTTACCTTTCTGTAAAGTTGACCTCAACGTTTTCTGATGGAATCTTGTGCACACCCTTCAATGTCAGGTAAATTTTCACAAATTTCTCTGATTGGTCCCACCCTGAAATGAAAGTTCAAAAATTGTGAACAACTTTTACAAATTCATCATCTCCCTCACTCATATCTGAACTCTTGCACTGATAAACACACTACAGAGGGTGAATGGCATTATACCATAGTTAGTGATCTTGACTGTGTATGCTTTGGACGCTGCAGTCGGGTCTGCCTTTGCCCGTTCCTGTTGGTCCTTCTGTCGCTGTTTGGCTTCAATCTCCTTCTCTACCATCTTCTGTTCCTGCCTCAGCACCTCCTGTACTCTCTTCCGCTTTGCTTTCTCCAGGAGGTCCTGAATCTCCTGCAGGTCTGCCTCCAGCTGGTTGATCTATGTTGGGGGAAAAAGACAAATCGAAACAAATCCCAAGGGAAAAAAAAGCTTGTAAGAGGATCATTGACTGTTGACAAATGCACATCCCTGAAACTTTTGGCAGTAGCCAAAAGTGCAGATACCCACTGAAAATAATCATTGAAACGGAAAGGTACAGTAATAATATTGGTTTGGTTATGAAAAGTGTGTTGGCAGCAAAAGCCTATGAGATGGACATTTGATTCATATCTTCTCAGCAACTGACATGATCCCAGCACTTCAATACAAGACCCTCACTCAAACCATACCACTATAAGTGCACTTTTTCACTTGGCTAGCTCATTAACCTCGTTCATGCTAACACGACCTCCAGAGTGACAAGCAAATGACCAAAGGCACTGACTGATTAAGTGCCTGTTTAGTCGCTTTGCTTGTATTTCGTATGACATAGTACCGTTGTTGTGCCGAAATATCTGGCAGAGGGTGAAACCATTGGGTACAACACCGTTAACTGTTAACATAAACTGTGGTGTGACCTGTTGTGAGACACACCTAGCATGGGTAGCTAATAATACTATCACCGATACACGTTTAAAAGCACATTTTACTGAGGGTTTCACAAAGGAACTGACAGTATAAGCTGTTTACATAGCTAACACGCATGCTAAGTTATCTGACCAGGCATCAGTCAGTGCTGTTTCGCAGAGGTTCACATAGCTAGGTTAGCTAGCTAATGTTGCGGCACTGCGTTCATGTAGCTAAATTCAACCACAGCAGCTAACTAGCATGCAAACGCTAGTGGCACTCTTCCAGTAACTAACACGTTAGTTAATTACATTGTTTCTACCTGCTCGGTTATGTCCATTTAGGTTGTTGTCTTGGTGGGTTTTAATCTACAATTGTTATTAGCGTAAAGTACACTAGTCATGTACTGGTGCTTTGCAAATCGACTTGCGCTTGAGTAACAGTGATTAAGTTCCGACCCCGATCTTTAGCTCCGACCCTGATCTTTAGTTCCGACCCTGATCTTTAGTTCCGTCTACAACATAACTCAGAAAAATAACGCCAACAGTTAAAATTTAGTAATGTTAACTAATATAATACTTTGGTCTAATAAGCAACTATTTTGCGTAACTAAAAACATAAAATGGATGATCATGGTTAAAATAGATAACACATATTGCTTGATTTCCTTTTCTTTTTTTTCTGCCAAACATGACATGTGTTGGCACATTATATGATACACACGACACTCAAGGAAGGGGCAAGTAGTTTACCTTTTATTTTACAATTACGGCTCATATACATGACCATTTTCTCTTTTCACATAATACAATCTGTCATTTACATCTATAGAGATCATAAGAAAACAAGTGAAGCTTGCTGGCAGGCAAATACAACTGTAAGAACAAAAGTTTGACACTGGGGATTGGGGTGTAACCCAAATGTCGACAAAGCAACAATTACAAGTAAAGATATTAAAAGTTTGTTACAGACAATGTTTCATAGATGGGTGGTTGTGAGTGGATTTGCTTTATTGACAACAACAAAGCCACCTTGCCCTTGATGGATAGTGGTGGATTTTTATTTTTAGCTCCAAAACCCAAACATATATAAAAGGTCAAAACAAGACACTATGTGATCTTAATGTCCAGTCCTCTTGATCACAGCCAATGGAGCAGCAGCCTATTGGTCATCCAATTAATTTCTATCATCACAGTGATGGGCAGTCACCACCTGGCCCTCAGGATCCCAGACATCTCGTTGTGATCAGCTAGGTGACGGAAGACGATGCGGCTAAGTCGCCACCTGCGCTTGACTCCGCGCGGTCGGGAGGTCATCACACACCTGTTGCGTATCCTCACTGGACAGCTGTCTCTGGGTAACACTGCTATCTCTTTATCTGCCACCTCCTGCAAAGACAAACAAATAAATATTAAATAAACAGGGGGGTTAGCAAGTTACCCAGATAAATACAAAATAATTCAAGTTTTTAATCATTTTTAATGTTCAACTTGATCTCATGGATCACTTGCACAATGTCAATTTGTAATGTTGCAACAAGATGAATCCTGCTTCTTGAACTATTCCTCTAGCCAACATAAAAAGCAGGGCAATGGGCATCTCCATTTGTGTCCAAAACCAAATACAAAACACATAAATTCTAAAATTATGATCCTGATCATTTTTCTACATATTGTGATCACAATTATGACTGTTATTCGTTTTGATGATTTCAGCAGCCCTTGTATTTTACTTTAGCCATCTTATACTAACAACAAACAGCAAAAAAAAAAATATTACTTTCAATACTGCCATTATGTTAATATTGGATGTATAATGTAACACACCTGAAGGTCTTATGCTGCATTATGTTGTAGTCATAAGCATTTATGCATTTATGCATTAGTCTGTGGTAATACTTTAGGCCTACAAAAATTCTAGTCAAGTAGCCTAATTGTATTATGTTGTTGACTGAAATTGTCTACCAGGTTAAATTGTTTATTTAATTAGTAAATCTGTGAATTTACTTTACACAAATTACCGATTCAGAAGACATGCATGATTGTGAATGTGAATGACGTGATGTAATGACGTGATGCCTGCTTTTCTTATAATTTTGCAGGCGATACCTTACACAACATAAAACAAAAGAACTAAAACTCCAATGCAATGACCAATTAGTTTACTAATTGATGCACTCCTCATAGTAATATTGCATTCTACCTGAAGCTCTTTGGGCAGGATGGCGTTCTTCCTCAGTGCATTGATTCGTAGCCTCTCGTCAGCATAGTCAAAAGCCATCTGTCTTCTCTTGACATCTCTTAGCATCCTCCAATCAACATAGTAACTCCTCGCCTGCTCCACCACACCCCAGCAGCTCCTCAGGGCCTGCAGAGAGTGGTTCACCAACTGTTATTGATGACAGATTGAGCAGATTCTCAGTAGACAGGGTACCCGTCTAGACGGGCTGCAATCTTGGGCTTGCTAAAAAAAAAACACCCTTTGCTCACACATCTTGGACAGTCAGCGTCAACTGATTTGTGAGCAAAGCTTTTGACGTTTGCTTTACTTTTTCATTCTGGCAGGAGGTGTCTGCTTTGCCATTGGCCATTCTCATTATGATCTCTAAAACAGATTACACTTAGGACGAAATGTTCCAGGTGTTTTAGCTTAGCTGTCGTTATCAGACAATTTGCAGTAACATCTAATATAACGATAACTATATATTGAAGGCACACCAATAAACAACAGAGCTCTTTGCCAATTAACTAGCGAGCTGGCTAGCATACCAAGCTAAGGTTAGTTAACTAGTTCGTTTCTATTTCCCTGTAGTTTATTGGTAAACTATACAGTCTAGACAAACTTACGAGAGCAGAATACCACACCATAAACAGAGTATATTAATTACCTGCTTTGGTGCACAAAAGGCATGAAGGGCATTAAACCCTGAACATGCGAGCCTGCAGGCGGCCATGTTGTATGACTTGTTGTGCAAAATACTGTGGATGATTATATTGCCACCTGGTGGCTTGGAGTCTGCACTGACAGAGGTAGGCGAACAGAGAGGTGGGTGCAGCCCAAAAACCAACCCTCTTTCATGCAAGATGATTATGGTCAGGTATACAGGGTAAGAATAAACAACGTATTTAACCTTTCCAAATGGTATACCAAATGGCACATGGCATTATTATATTTACATCACTGTAAATATAACTGCAAACCTAGCGTACCCAAAATGACCATGAATTTTGTTGAGATTATGTTGCCATTCACGATCATCAGAACTGAAACAACCTTGATATACCTAATTACTTATTAGCACTAGCAATGTTTTATTTATTACACCTGTTGTGAACTTTCCAGGACATAAACAAATGCATTATGGGAAGCTAATGTGTTAATGTGTTAATGCTTAAAGAAACACACAAAACATCACTAGACTAGAAATTAACACACTACAAAAGATTAGGAGTACAACTTTTCTGTAGCCAACAATACGACAAAAGGGGTTATTATGTTGCTTTGTCAGAGCTTAAAGTTGTATGTATTAGGTACATTGAATTATAAAAGTAATTGTCTTTAAAATGATTTTATCTGTGAAGCAAAATAGCTAAGGTTTTAATTTTAGCTTACTAGTTTAATGCTAGTCTAACGCTATCCACCAGTGCCTATTAAAGCTGCATTGTGCAACATGGCAAGATTGTTTGCTATGCAAAGGTTCAGTGAAATATGATCTTCGCAACAAGTGCCTGCCACTTCCCGTTGGCCAGTGTGTTGATATTCCCTCTTCTCTAAACCATATTGACAATCCCCGGCCCAACTTTAAGCTCCTCCCAAGAATCTCTGCACCTCTCCCTGACCCCTCCCAGAACACCCAGAACACCCAGAACACCTTGGCCACCGTAGTGCTGTTGGCATGCGAGGTATTTGCCAAGCGATGGGGAGGAGATAAGTCGACCTTGTTTTGAACTGTAATGGCTTGCTGTTGTAATTCTTGTAATTCGCACAATACAGTTTTAAAATATATATTTTTGTATGCATGTTGAAATTATTTGCATGTTGTATGCCCTTTCTCAATAGTTTGGTCTGGTGTTGGCTCTATGGACTTCAGCTTTAAAAATGAATTATTTATGTTAAATAATAGACATGTCTGAGATGATTAGAATAATATGTTGATTCTGTTTAAGGATGTACAGTATTTTCAAAGAGAGGACGAGAGACCCCCTGTAGGATCACTTTCAAACCAATGGATGGCAGTGTAGTTCTGTGAAAACATGCTCACGGGCTCTTTCTTTTTTCAGTGTTTTTCTCTTTCTCCTCTTCTGTCTCTGTCTTTCTCTTTCACTACCCAATATCTGGGGCTTCTTCAGAGCATTTGTGGGGGTATCAGAATCACAAATGTAGTCATTGTCTTTTAACAAACCCAGAGCATCTTTTCTCCCCTGACACCCCAAACAATGCAATTCCTTTATGCTTAAAGCTAGGACATTTAAAACCACACTGTTCTTTTGTATTTTTGCACCACATGGTTCTGAAGGAGAATGTCCTTAAAAGCTTTCTGAGACAGCAGCGTCAGTAGATGCCATTCAATTTTTTCCTTCACAGTCACCATTGTTAGGGAGCCTTGAGGCAATGCATTCTTTGGTAAATACTAAAACATTAAATAAAGTTTGGAGAGTAGACACAAAGTGGATCAGTGTGGATCTGTGCATCTTGTTCAGATTTGAAGTTGATATTCAGCAAAATTTAAAAGACAATCCTGCATAAACACTACATGTGACCATAACTGTGTTTCTGGTGTTGCATAAATACATGTATTTTTTTGCTTGCAATCATCTTTCATTTGCTGAGCAAGCAGGCAGGGAACCTATTCACACACGCTGTATAATTTCAAAATTGCGTCAATGTCACTCAGTGCCACAGAATATGTTATTGCACCAATATAGACGAATATTGCATCTTGTGTCTGAGTTGATCTTGGCTTGTCGTTATCAAACCTCTGTGAAAGCTGTTGCAAAATCACAGCTATAGGCAAAATCATTATAAACTCTTGTTATGACAGAGACCTCAAAGACTTGAGAGAATCTTTAGATCTTAGATACTTTTATTTTAGACATTTATTTGCTGAATACCAGGCTGCAAACCTGCTCCAGATAGTATTATGTTTTTGCAGATGTTTTTGAAATACCTTTCTACTAGAAGAGTTTAGACATTCTTTAATTAGATCTTAAACAAACATATTGATCTAAACAAAAACGAACTCACTGAATAAATTATATAAGGGTAGGGGCTTTATGGATCGGTGGATTATGACCAATGCCATGTCATGCAGTCCAGTAGGATTCAAGATCATGACACATGTTGGATATAATCTGTCACTCCTCTACATGCTACACAATTAGGCCAAAATTAATTAATCCCTTGAGCACCAATTGGAGGTTGAATTGAAACGTTACAATATCCTGAAGTGACAGCGCCTTTTGTTGCTGACGTGCGCCTAAGCAAGGTGTCTAACCCTAACTACTCAACATGAACATCTTAGCAGCAGGGTAGATCAACAGTGTGAGGAATGATACTTACCAACTAAGTGTTTCATACCAAAGTCTGTAACAATCGCATTCAGCAACAAAGGAGCTGCTGTGCTACATGTGAGTGTCAGCCTCGAAAACTGGATGTTTGGACATCCGAGGCAAATCACACCAAAGATAACCCAGTGTCTTTCTACTTGTCAGTCGGCATCAATAGAGCAACTGCGGATTAGCCCTGTGTATTCATGTCCTTTAATCAGGATCAAGGCCTCAAGCTGGATCACATCAAAAGACTGCAAACTATGACTCTATTCCGTCCTTGCTGGTAGTTATGAGCCGTAAGGATTTGGAGACAAAGCCATGCACTAAATCACTGCTCTCACACTGAGGTTTACTAAGATTGCTCAGCGATGTGACATGCTGTGGGTAAGTACAATGTATTCACAACACTAGATTTTAGGCTACTTTCTGATTTTCAGAGCTACACAAAGGGTATATCTCCTCTGAGTCGTATCTTTCTGACACGATCTATTGTAATCTATTGTAAAAAAAAAAAAAAAAACAGAGCTCGATATCGATATTTTAGGAGTAATGCTAGTTTTCTATCAAGGAGAGGCACTTGTGGATCAAGCTGCCATATACTTAAAGAGAGGAGACAGGCTCCTGCCCCGTGACACATCCTGTCTCAAAGAAATTATTTTTCTTCCTGGCTGCCAGCCTTTGCCAACTGCCCAAACCTTCTGTTGCTAATCAGCAATACCTTCTACCAGAGGGGTTAGGCATTCTTTCATCTCATTCTAAACAAGCTGATAAAAATAAACAAGGGATCATCATTATACCAATCTCAACATACTAGTCTGGGATAGAAATGTGAGAGGAGAGGCATGTTTTCTATCTGGGGGACTATTTGGGTGTTTGTTTCAGAAACCATGTGGAATTCTGAGGGTAGATGGGTTAGGTATTGGAATTTGAAATGAGTGTTTACTGGAATTTGAAACCACTGTTAGTGTATGGGTCATTGACCATTCTTATCTGACCACTGTGTTGATGACAAAATATAAGAAAGACGGCACATATACAAACAACCCACCACACAGACACATACATTGTTAAAGGCACAATTCAGAGCTTATGAATAAGCCACTGCCTTTCTAAGTGGGTGGGCGTCATGACTTTTGACATTATTTTGCACAGCTAAGCACATAAACCATAAACAGCCTATATAACCAGAACCCATAAGGCAGGAGCAAAATAGTGATGAAATATCTACCAAATACCTGACAAAATTGAAAACTGCTTGATTTTGACATCTTGAAAACAATGTAAGTATTTTGTAGGCTGTTCAAGGCCAAAGTGTAATGCAGCGTGTGCACATCCTGTCGTAAAAATCTCCCTACAAACAATTTAATCTTAAAATCTTTATGTGAACACATTGGCCGGTGGCGAGAGATAATTTCACTTGTTTTATTACATATTTGTTTGGTTAAACAATAATTAAAATACTATATACATTTAAAATATTGTGATTTTATAATATGAAATTATACATGAAATTATAGTCAATACAAGAGTAAATTATTTGTTAAGTCTTTAAGCATTATGACTTACCTGTTGAATAGGGTGATTCAAATGTATTTTAAATGTTACCATATTTCGTGTCTAGAACTTTCAGGTGAAACAATAACTATGTATATACTGTATATATATATATATATATATATATAGCAATAATAGCCTCTAGGAAAAATGTAACAGTGACACATTTCCTTTATTACTGTTGCCAGGTAAAATAAATGACTCTCTCTCCTCAGGATGTCGTAAACTTCCCTAGCGGAGCTGCAGTTTTCAGGCCTTCAACCGGCCTATTATTCCAGCCCGGATGTCTTTGACAAAACTTTTTACCAAATGAGAGGAAAATGGCACATGGTATTCATAGGCATCTCAATAAATCATTGACAGAGCAAACCATTCATACTATATTTTCAAAAAGGAAAAATGCCTGCAGCATTTGCATATGCTTAAACAAACACTACAGCAATTGTGTGTGGATAGAAACTGAGGCAGCAAAATATAGAAAAAAATAAATGTTATGTATTCCCATCTTCTTTTAATTCAACATTGTACTTATCTTATACTCCCGCACAGGCCTGGACCGGCCATCGGGAGATTCGGGACTCCCTGGTGGGTGGTGTTGTGTTGTGTAGTGGTACGCCTGCCTGGTTGAAACTCCAGGGCCAGTTATTAATCCCAGTCTGTACCTACTCCTACTACTAAATATATGTACAGTATATTACATACTAATTTACTGTTTGGTTATGCTGCCTTTGTTGACAATACAGTATGTATTTTTATTCGTTTATGTTTTGGATGTATGTTGTATTGTTTCTCTTTTCTCTATGTTCTCTTATCTATCCTTTTATCTTGTTTTGTATTCTTGTAAACCACACTTATTAACTTATTGTATTGAAAGGTGCTATATAAATACAGGCTTACTTACGAGCCTATATGTGGATAGGTTGTATATTGCTAAAAGAAATTGCATGCAGTGTTTCATCACAGTATTAAGCTTATGTAGGTTTGTTTTTACAATCCCTATGTGAAGCAGTCTGGCATACATACATGGGCACTGGGCACCAGGAATTGAATCAGCAATACTTAGCTGCTGTGCTTCCTCCCTAACCAACCGTGAGACATCAGCATGGGAAATCCCTCCACGCTCGGTAATCAGAGGTAATCTACAGCTCATTTAGCGAGGGGTCATGACCTAACTGACTCAGAGGTCCCTGCTTCCTAGACCTTAGGAATGTCTAGCATCCTCCCTAGAGGAAGAGAGAAGAGAGAGAGAGAGGAAGAGAGAGAGAGAGAGAGAGAGAGAGATGATTCAAAGATTAGACCACTGAAAGGCTAAAGAGACATGGCTTGGTCAGACTCAGATGCACATATGCACAAGCATGCATGTACATGCACAGCTCACACACACACCTGCTTGCAGGCAGGCAGGTACAAATATGTAAATTATTTAATGCGTACACATAGGAAAGCATTAACGCTTACACAGGTGCAGACACACGCATTCAAACACACACATAGCGACTCAGTGTCCCAGAAAACAAAAACACACTTGGGCTGGTAGACACAGGATTTTTGGGTTGTATAGTGATATTAAGATAAGATAAGATAAGATTCAATTGATAGATTTTCTTTGGTGTTTGTATAAAAGATGTGCACCTCCGAGTCTGTAGACACACGCTGTAGCGGGTTGCCGGGCTGGGTCAAGGCGACAAGGCGTCCCAGTCAGATCGTTGTCAGGGACTTAAACATTGTCTATTCAAATTTATATGGAAGTTCCCTGCTAGCGGGCTCAAATCTTTTCTCATCTTCGAGTATCTTTCAAGTTGAGCTCTGAATTGTTTTATTTTGGAAAGTGGCCGCATACTTTGTTACTGTAATACAAATCCTCATCATACACCTGTCTAGATGCAAAAGTAATTCGAATACAGATTTGGAATATACATATACCACTGAGCTTCCTACAGTGTTCCTAGTGTCCTACAGAAATACTGGGACAATATTGAGGAAATGTTGGAAAGACCAGTGTATTCAAATCACTGCCTAAATAAAACCCCAAAGGGAATCATATTCCAGAGTGCAGGTATGTTCAAGGCACAATGAGTGCTTGAGACTGTTCAAGTGTAGGAAAAATGCTGTCGTAATGTGGGAAACGATGAGCAAATATCTATCAAACGATAAAGCCATGTAAGGATTATTATAAAAACAAACTTTAGATATTTTCATGATGTATGTGGACTTAATTTAAAATTTAGCATTGGCTTATTGTGAATAAATAAATAAATAAATTCTTTATATAAGTGTCCTGCGTCTAAGGAACACTATAAAGTGCATTCAATGAATAAATTACACATACAGGTGTACAAGAGCAATGAACAAGGTTAAAATTCCTTAAATATACTTTTATACATAAACATATATATACTGTATATATATATTCGACTTTACATAGACATATTTGCATATACACATATTAACATACACAACATTAAAATAAAAATAAAAGTCTATAAAATCTAATTAAAATAAGTCTTTACATTCTTTGCTTTTCTAGGCCCTAAAAATGTTGAATAAAGGCCACTCTAGTTCGATACATTCTCTCTCTCTTTTGTGTTTTATGTTTTACTTTGAATCATAGAATATAATGTTTCCTACAAATTGCCGTAAAGAGTAGAAAAAAACACAAAATGACTTTCAACAAAACTGCACACACCATGCGCATCCTAATTTAAGCCCAATACTATGCGCATCAATATAAGTTATTGTCTGCTAGCATCTGTTTTACTATTCTGTAATCATAACAGATTGCCACCATAATAGTATCAATCACAATATCATAATACAGGAAGTGATTCTTTAAGGTCAAGTAAAAAGATGATGGGTCCCATCCACAGAGAGTGTATTCACTGCATTCCCTACGCTCCACTGAGGGGAACATTTTTGTGAAGTTGACAAATTATTCCTTTCAAATTCAAGTGCCACTGCAATGTTTGTGTACATCTTGAATACTTTGATGCTTAACCTCACAAGTAGACCATGAGCTGGGGAAAGTCTTGTCAATGCGTGTCGCAACTGGTTTCCCAAGGGCAGAGGATATCACTTTCACAGCCAATGAAAAGCTATGTTTAATTGTTTTCCTGGTTGGCAGTTAATGTCATTGTCAAAGAACAATGGCACTTTTAAATGGCGAGGTCTAAATGATCAAATAATTCTAGCAAGCTTGGAGAGAGAAAGAGAGAGAGGAGAGAGAACAAGACACATCTGTGATTTTACTTAGTTAGGGGACCACCAAGGCTCTAGGAAGTCTAGTCCCAAAGCTTTGAAAATAAATCTTTCTTGACCCAAGAAAGTCAGGTGGAGGGTAACTCTTGGTGCCGTTTTACAAAGCGAAACTTATTTCCTTTGCGGGTTTGTGGGATTGTTGATTCTAATGATGTCTATTTTCCTTTGTGTTCAAACTGTACAAAGCAGAGCATTAGCTAATTAAAACACATTGAACACAGTGTTCAGAGTGTGACAGCATGAGAACTTATTAGGGAAGTTAAAGAGCACAGCACTGATATGCTATTGTCTATGAGAGCGTCTGTGTCACACTCTTAGAAAATGGCTGCCTCTGTTTATCAGTGGAGCTCCTGAACATCTTGTCAATCAGATGCTATCTAAACTTTGTTTTTGCTGTCAGCTGGAATCATTTATATCCCCATCATATCTGATAGCCCAGGTACCAAATCACATGCAGTCAAAAAAACCTCAAAGTATAAAAGACATTGTCTCTTGAAGACTGTTTTTTTTTTATAAGGTCATACAGGGTTTAATATCTGGTTTTGTTGTTGTTGCTGTTGTGGCTTTTTCCTGTGTAAATCTAGCCAAAGACAAGTCCCTGGATGAGTGTCATCCTCCGTCACGCTGCTGAGTGATCCCTGGACCTAGTTGACAGATGAAGTATCCCATGCCTAAACATTTGATACAAGCAGTCCCTGAGAGCAATACGATATCTATTGTACTCTATTATTCTATTCTTCTAGTTGGGGTATAAAATGGCTACCAGTCAAATGTTGGTCAGTTTAGGTTGTGGGTGATTTAACTTTCTCAGAAATCTGTTTGTGGTTGCACCAGAGGTTATTTTTATCTAAATCCTCAGGTCACTGTGGTTAGATTCTTTCTGTTCCAGCAGCCCCCCCCACTGGTTCCTGAAATCAAAAAGATTGAGGAGCGCTGGACTATGTCAGCTAGAGGAATGGGGTCAGGTCTCCACAAGGCATCCCATGACAGGATGACTCGACCCCGAGGACTGGTATCCACATCAACTCAGGGAGCTCTGTAACAGCTGTTTACAACGGCTCATCAGTCAAACCTATGCTTGACATGCTTTGTTTGTTCCAATGGAATCATTTGGTATTGTGCTGCAGTGCTAGCTCCATGAATACCAATAGGATTCATTAATTGTCATTCTAATTAAATCCTTGTTGGTTACATTTTGCCATTAAATCCATGAACTAAAATGACATTGGAATGAACTTGTGTTTGCCTAATCTTACCTTGTCTGTGAGTTTTAATACAAATTGGCATATCAAAATTGACTTTTTTTTTTTTTTTTGGGGTGAAAAGATGGAAGCAACAAATGTATTCACACTTTGTGGTCGTACAGTTACTGGGATTTAAGATGTGATCTAAAGCAGATGTGTCAGAGACGTCCTAATGGCTCAGCGGGCTCAGGGACATACCACGTTGTTGTGACGTCATGGATCTGAATCCAGACCACAACTATTGTCAAATGTCATCCCCTTTCTCAGATCGCTTGTGTTGCCTTCCACGGTTTGCTGTCTAACAAGCAGGAAACCCATAGAAATAATCTAAAACATAAGTAAATAGATAAGTACAAAAAAAACAAAAAAAAACACATAAAAAACAGAAGTGTTGACTGTTCACAGAAGTTAGTAGATAATCACAATGTAGACTTACACCGGTGTTTTTTTTGACAAGAGAACATTTGAGGCCATTGTGGTACGCATTAGAGATAATTGGACACATAACGAGGACCAGTTTATGGTTCTATGTGTGCGTGTTCGTGCATAAATATGTTTGTGTGTATTGTGGTTAAAAAAAGATTAAACACATAACATGAGCCTTAAAGAGAACAAGCCTATTCACCAAACCTCCATATGGCTCCACTTTTTTTTTTAAGTGATTGAGGCTTGATCTACACTGTAGGCCCCAATCTGATTTGCTTCCCATCAATGTGACAAGTCCAATTTACACTATTAAGGAAACCTGGGTCGAAGACATTTTTCAAGGGTAAACATGCCAAATCCAGTTTTGAATCGAACTTTGGCCTGCCTCTTCCGATCTGATCTGGTCATTTCCGTGTAAACACGGAGAGAAGCACTTTGAATCTATTTTTCCTTGTTTACATGGCAATGGAAAAATCAACTTTGTACCACATTGATGGAAAATTGTCAACTTTGAGTTGGCAGTGTAAACCTAACCTAATGTCCTACAGACAGACCAGACGTTTTGTCAGTCTTTGAACATGTTTCATGTGTAAGATATCTGTTGGTGTTATTTGGATCTGTCTGTCAGATCCTATTTAGTATGCAGCCCTTCAGCAAGGCTCCACTTCTGATCAAATCAGCCCCCTCAATCAGTTTCCAGAGCCACAAGGAAACATACAATCAGTACTGTTTCAGTCTCCTCCACCAGTTGGCCCTTGGTTAAATAAATGTACACCATCTGGTTCAAAGGGTGAAGTTAATGTGCTTCTTATATATTTAGTGTAAAGACAAAATGAGTTTTCAGGCTGACGTTAAGATACATTAAGAGATTGAGTGTGGGAAGACATGGAGCCTATAGCTTAGAGACGGCTGATGCAATGTGGTTAGCGCTCAGTGAATGTTAAGTAGAGAGCTGTCTGAAGTTGAGAGCTGTGTGCAGCTTTGCTATTGATGTTGTAATAGTTAACGCTAATATGGCTTGTATCTTTTTGGCTGGACCGCAACAGTTAATAATAATAATAATAATAATAATGTCTTGGATTTTTTAAAGCGCCTTTCATGAAACCCAAGGCGCTGAGTTCAGCCAGCCCTATAAACGCAAATGTCTGTCACTGACTGACTCACTGACTGACTGACTGACTGACTGACTGAGTGATGGAGTTACACCATTCGTTGTTTGCAGTCACATGATTCCAATGACGTGCAAAATTCAGATGGAGGGCAGGAAGTGAAAAGCAGAATGGACTAGATGGAGGAAAGCCCGTACTGTACTAGTTTAGATGATATTACGAGAGAAAGGTACAAACAGAAAATCACAACATATGTTGGACGTGATCCTTATGTTATGAAGACACCTGCCCTCTACCGACAAGGCTTTTGGCCACAATTTCGCACATCTAGGGGTGGGCTATACCACAAATTTTGGTTTCTATCCGATACCAAGTAATACTAAATAGGAGCAGTCTTGCAGCGCGCTGTGCGTGTGTGTTGTTTGACAGTGAGCGCACACAGCAGCAGCAGAGACGCAGCAGAAGAGTGCACGCACTGAGAAGCGTGTTCACATGCACAGAACACCATCTACACTCTTGTTGCAAAGATGACACCGGAACGGAGTTTGCAGAGACAGTTTCTCTACTCATTGATGAAATAAAATTGTGAGAAGGAGAGAGAGACAGATCCATTTTCTTTTTTGGTATTGATCCTATTGATGCTAGAATCAATTTTCAAAACGAGACGTAGTATCTGTAGTGTCGATACTTTTGGTATCAATCCGCCCACCCCTAACATTGACCATACACGCTCCAGCTGTATGCTAGGTTTTGACCTAGTTTTGTTAGACTTACAAGTATACAGTTCTCCAACATGCTTTCCTTTGACTTCAAAGCTGAAATTAGGCTTACAAGATATCAATAATACTTGAAAAAATGGTGTATGTGTTGTAATAAATCATTCAGAACATTGGGCACTAGCACATCTTCAACATTGTTTGTTTTCACATATGGTTGTCCTAAATACACCAGCTTTGGGAGGGCTGCTATTTGTCTTGGCTGGAAGTAAAGACGAGATGATGTGTGTGTTGTGACAAGTGCTGCAGCAAGCATGCAGAAGGTGTTTCATCCAGAAGATGTATCTTGCACATAAATTATTCCCTCTATTAAGCAAGCATTTAAACTTGTCCGCTTACTTAAACAATTCTGATCAAGATGTGTCAGCGATGCTTATGGTTACATTAGAGTTTAATCAATGAAACACTTCATAAATCAACTTGAGAGAATATTAATCAAACTAAGTCAGACGTAGGATGAACCTTCACATGGTATTCAGGTTTATTTTGTACAGAGAGGAATGTAATGGGAATTTGCATATCCTTATGAAATCAGAGCCTTACATAACTGGGACTCTTCCGCCTTACAAACATGGTCAAAGGACCATGAAAACAGCATGGCCTTTTCTAGTAAAATCCCCCAAGCCTACTGAAACTGTATACACACTTATAACGATGAAAAGTCTCCTGCTCTTACCTCATTATTTTTTCTGTTACTCTTCAGTGCTTGATAAATAATACATAATTTACTTCCACTTAACTCCTTAAGGGGACAAGGTAAAGCGCACTAGACATTCTGAGTCATAACCTCAAGCATTTTTTATCCTGATAGGAGTTGTCACTTCCAGGATGAAAACTGCCCCTTTCCACAGTGAGTGGGCGCTGAATGTTTTTAGAGCAACAGCGTGATGTATGCCACATGTCATGGCCATCCACAGTCACCAGATCCCAACCCCAACTCAACACTAGATTCTAAAATGAAACCTGACAAAAGCTTTTTCCACCGTCTTCCACGGAACACCAAATTACATTTCTCATGGAAAAAACGGTGTTACCACATATTTCATTTAGACACTTGCAGAATGTATGCATTGGGGCTGATCTGGGTTTGTAGTAAGTACCTAACACACCGTTACAATGTCTATTATTTTGATACGGGTACTATTAAGTTAACGTTGGGCCCAAACTCAACGTGGCTGCATTTTCTGATAGTGGCATTTACCTCCAAAGCCAAATTTAAGTTGAAGACTGTATGGGAGCCATCATCTCAAAAGGAAAGGGAGGCTTGCTCACCACAAGTTTTGGTTTTGGAAATATCCTCCTCAGCATACCCATTTGAATACGTACAGTCTACCTGCTTATTAATGAAGCAGTGTGAAGCAGTATTTTGTGACCTTACACAAAATATACATTTTAGGCTTTGTCTAAACCTTTCAAACAAGTCTTTCTCTTTTCTCTAAGGCAGCCTCATAATAGAGAAGTTCACAGTGCACAGGGATCTGAGGGTAAGGATTTTAAAATTTAAGGAAAAGCATCAAAGCAGGACAGGAGGGTATTTTCTGTCCTATTTCATCCTCCCTCACAGGAACCAGATCCCCTCTGCTCCATATGCAGATAGTTACCATTACCGCTATAACAAGGAAGAGGCAGGGTGACCCGGGGACCAAAAGAGGAAGAGAGAGAGAGAGAGAGAAATGAAAGAGAGAGAGAGAGAGAGAGAGAGAGAGAGAGATGAAAGAGAGAGAGCGAGCATCTTTCCACGTGAGAGAACCGGTGTTCATCTGTAAAGTGCATAAAGACTGACTAAGCTATGGACTTTAGCCCAGATATCCAGCAGATGGGTTGACCTTTACTGCCAATATTTTGCGGTGCTTTTCATTTTGAGGCAGTCAAAACTCACCATCAGTCAGTTAGCCTGCAAATTACAGTGAGCTCATGGCCCCGCAGTGTCACGTCAACACAAGACAAGGAACATGGATAAAAAAAAAAAGGGATAAAAGAGAAGATAATAGGTGGTCTGGTGCTACTAATAAGGCTTCAAAAGTCATTGTTTGCCCAAAGACAAGATCAAGGATAAGAGTAGGGATACGTTGTATTGAGAGATGCAATATAAAGTCCCCCGCTGTGAAGGGTTCTGGTGGATGTGTTCCGGTGAGGAGAGCATTTCCTGCCATGGCTGAAATCCAATAAGCATTAAGTGTGCAATGCAATTAATGTGCCGTCAAAATATATGCCTTATATAGTTTGTCGTTGTACCATGAAGCGCTGTAAAAGCTTGATCTATACTCCTAAATCGGAGTGTGGCCGTAGGCCTACCTACGCCGCGGGTGTTTGTGGCTCAGCTTCCGGCTACGTCGTAGCCTACGCGCACCTCCTGAAACATGTAACTGCCCGTAGGGGCTGCGCGGGTTAGGTGGATACCGCAAGAGCTGTGATTGGTTAGCTTGGGCCGCTTTGTATTTCCTGCTACATGTTTTCTGGTGCCCAGTAGTGTATTTTGATAGCGTTTTGAAGACCATTTCTGTCAGAAAGTGACAGTTGATCTCCGAATGAGATTGATGGGAGAAATGCGGGTGGATTTGTGAGAGATGAACGGGCGCAACCGGTGTACTAAATCGTCAAAACCTATTCACCGACGTGCAGAAATATTTGAAGTGCATCTCTTAATCCATCTCTCGCATTTGGCGAACAAGCACTGCGAATGATGGATGGATGGATGGGTGGAAGGACAGAAGGATGGATGGATGGGTAGAAGGATGGATGGATGGAAAGATGGATGGAAGGATGGATGGATGGGTGGAAGGACAGAAGGATGGATGGATGGACAGAAGACCTCCTCCCTGACCATTCAAGACCTCCCACACTGTGCCTATTAAAACATCCTCTTTTTTTGCAATGGCACGCTGAGTTGCTTGCTGACAAACAAACTAATTACAGGATCATATGACGTCTTAATTCCATATAAAAGAAACAGATTCTGGTGGACTGCTAATATTTTCGCCTCAATGTACAATTACTTTTTGTGAATATCTCCAAAACAAAGCACAGAGGGCCAAATAAAGACATCAGTGTCTGTATTGGCGTCTGTGTCAGTGTGTGTGTGTGTTTCAGCGTTGATGTCGCGTCAGCTTGTGTGCTTTTCACTGCATTCCTACAACCTTGTGCTCAATGAGCCCCTGGTCGTTGATTCCACATAACGTTGGCTGTGTTCATATCTTGAAGTCACTAATTTGCTACAAACATTCTAAACTGATCCAAGATAACCAGCAAGCAGAAACTTTGGCCTGTTCA
>OMKK01059197.1:5921-19587 GCA_900302305.1 Polymixia japonica
CAGTTTCTATTTTTTTTTTTTTTTTTTTTAATTTCTTTTTTTAAATTTTTTTTTCAACGGCATTGTTAGTTACCGCTCTGGTTTTCAGCGTGTGGGCTTTGACATGACCTAACCTTGTCGGGACTTGCTGCTTGCCCTTTGAACAGATTGGCCTGGGAGTAAAGCACTGGGGAAGATTTAAAAAAAAAAAAAAAAAAAAAAAAAAAAAAAAAAAACAAAACCAAGGGAACGCTGTTAGAATAATAAAGCACTAAATTTTTACTACAAAAAAACAAACAAAAAATCTCCTTCCTTTATGCATTTAGATCTTAAATGGGGCCAGGAGGATTGAGTGCCAAATGAGTTAGACTAAAGACCGTGAGGAGGCCCTAGCAGGCTGACTGTGAGGCAGGTAGGATAACGCCTGCCATGGGAGAACAAGTCAGTCAACCGGTGATCCTTGCCGTTCCCGATCCACACACACACACACACACACACACACACACACAATCAACCAGTTGATCAGAATTGGGCTCGTTGTGCTCGAGTTGTTTCACTTCCCTGCTAGTATCAGTTCATTTTATTTTCGCTGCACTTGGTTTGGGAAAGGGTCACTCACCATTTTGCTTGTTTAAAAAAATAAAAAATAAAATAAGAGAATCGAAGACGTTTGTATAAGGTTATATTTTTCCATTGCTATGAAAAATAAAGAAAAAAATCAATAAAATGATATGAAACATTCCCCAAGCAGTTCTGGTGATTTGATCTGATTTTCTCACTTTTTTTTTTTTTTTTTTTTTTTTTTTAATTTTTAATAGAGCCTTTTAAAAGCGTTATGTCTGGTGTATGGAGAACTCCTGCTCCAGACGGTTTAGGTTCTGGACTTTATGGGCGCAAAAGGGAGACGGATTTCTGACCTCTTTGATTTGACGTTGGGCATTGGACATCTTTTTTTTTTTTTTCCCCAGACTGTTGGCCATCTCCCACACGTTTCTTGCTTTTGGATTGTTTATGGAATGCCAGACAAAGAACCGTGTGTCTGTTTTAGACTACCAATTATTCCAGCGCTTATCCGCTTACCAAGCAACTCAGTTGACAGTCCTGCAGACTGGGAGGTGGAAGGTAGACTTTTGCTTGTAGTCTGTGTGTAAACCACATGCTTTGAATGAAGTGTATCGA
Source organism: Polymixia japonica (assembly GCA_900302305.1). Lineage (NCBI taxonomy): Eukaryota > Metazoa > Chordata > Actinopteri > Polymixiiformes > Polymixiidae > Polymixia > Polymixia japonica. Next base: position 7,080 of record OMKK01059197.1, read on the forward strand.
CTGACCAATTGGGAACCTTAAAACAGTCCGATACCCCAGACCACGCACATGGTTGTCTCTGTCTCGTCAAGGGTTGGGGGGCCAATTCACTTTCAGTTGCCAGTAATTGGAGTTGATTTTATTTAAATATTGGATGACAAAGTTAGGCCATCAAAAACGTATCGAGTCCAACCTATGAATTAAGCAACAGAGGTGAAATACTCTTCAGTAGTAAGTTGCAGTTTGAGTTATTTTTAAATTATAGTTTAAATTATTTTAAACTGAAAGTGAATGGAGTCCTACCTTTTTTTGGCTGTCTTTATTTTATTTTTCTGTTGACCTGCCGCAGTCAAAGCTTAGGACTGTTCCACCATGGAAAACAAACTTAATGTGTTGATATAATGGACCTGGCAAATCAATTATAACTGAATTGTGAATCATTCAAAGCCAATCTGCTTTTTATTTCATATTCAACTTTAGTGAACTAATAAAGTCTATATTGTACTGAACACTGCTGCTCCTTTATTGTGATGGGATTGCCAATGGGTTAAACTTTAAAAAAAACCAAAAAAAAACATTTTGTTTTTTAAATGTGATGTCATGATTGAGCTAAAAGCTGTTTGGTGTGTCATAGGATGCCATGTGACATTTACCTGGTAACCCTACCGATTCCAGAAAACTCTTACGCCATGTTTCTACCGATAAGCAAGACACCATTAAACCGCCAGATTTCAGCATGCAGTTTGACATCACGTTTCCCCTCGTATACAAAGACAGAACTAAACCATGACTATGTCTCTGAGTTGTACGAATTCGAGGTTGAACGACTATTTGCGGGTCATGGGCTGATGAAACTACACTCTACAAGCAGGGGAATCCTATACCAACAAATCAATATAATGGAACTATTATAGAATGTCACTGAAGTTATCGTTACCATGAAGACTTTGCTTATGAATGGTTAATGTTTTGAGGTTGAATTTCTTTATTTATGAAGAACCATCAAATGAACTTCTGGTAGCGATCATTTTCAAGACTGACCCCAAATCAGGGTCACCACATATATAAGTCAGGCTGAAACTGGGAATTCCAGTGACAATTACAGATTCAGAAGTTAAAAATGGCTGCTGCAATTTGTAAGGCAGGTCTTTTTTTTTTTTCATATTCACGAACAGGCTTTTTTCCATTTATCCAAGACAAATATTTAACGTAACAATTTTAAGGGTCGGCAAATGACGAGATCATCCTCCACACCACGTCGACCAACAGTACAACAGTAGTACAAGTGCAACAGTAGTTTTTCTTTATTCCCACCACTATAATGACTGTTACTGATAGTCATTATCTACCTGCTATGCTCCTGCATTTCCCCTATATTCATGGTGTGTTCGCCTACGTTCAACATCACGCCCCAGTCTGTATTTGGCCTGCTTTATATTATATTGTATGTCTTATGGAACTATGCTGTGATGGTTGAGTGGTTAAGGTGTTGGACTTAGATTCTAATGGAGTTTCCCTGCGTGAGTTCAAACCCTTGTCAATGTTGTCCTCCCAGAAAGTTATTGTGGTGTCTTATTTTTCGGGTCATACAGAAGGTGTATATCGAACAGATAATATCGTAATGAGATAGTTTATGTAATTGAGTTTGAAATAGTCCTCAAACCAGAATTTGAATATTCTGTTGCATATGTTCAGGGCCGGCTCTAGACTAAAGGAAGTCTAAGGCAGATGTTCTTTGTTTATTCTTAGATTTGAACGCTTTATTTTTGGTTTTATTAGTTATGGTAAAGATAAAGCAGATTCATATTTTCTTATTAAACTCATTATTATACAGGCTAAATATTTTTTACACAAATGCAAGTTTACGACTGAAAAGCCATGTATCGTTTCTTTTAGAAACTATATGAGAATGTACATTTAGACTATCTCCTCAGTCCTTAATAGAACAGCTACTAAAAGATACAAACTCTGTAAAACATAATATTTTTGTGTAATCTTGGTTTGTAATGTGTCCCCCTGGCTGTGTTTATTGGTCTGTATTTTGTATTCTGTTTTATATCCTTTGTGATTCTTGTTTCAATTAAACAATAAAAAAAAAACATGCAGTACAGTCAGCAAGTGAACCCATAATCTATTGATAATTGCCGCTGGTCGTTAGTCTTCAAATATGGGATGACTGAGTACTAAAAAACGTCTTATAGTCGGGCCAATATGGTATATCCTATCCACCATCTGGTTGTAAAGACGGTGAGTATAAGTGTGGTGTTTAACATTACAGATTAGGCATGGACTACAGTACATGTGTTTGCCATCAAGGTCCTTTGGTACCTTGTCCCCTGGGATTTAGAAGTGTGGCCACCACTGTGCTCTGGCTCCTCTCTCCCACTGTCTGCTGGTTGTAACTCCCCACCACTGCTTTTATTTACAAATCTCAACATTGATGCTGTGGGGAAATTTAGCACACCCATGTGATGGGTGATAAGCAGTTATCTGAGTTAAATGACAAAATGCAAAATAAAATATAAGAAAGGGTATTTTAAATTATGTGAATTTAATTATTAGACATATTCTTAATAACTGCAAGAAGTTACTACAATGGGGTAGGATCTAAATAAACTTTAGCTTCCTCCTACTCCTTTTTTTTTTTAAACTGTAGACAAACAGTAGTTAAAACCTTCATAATTGACCTGTGCAATGTACTTTTCAAAAAAATAAAATTATTCATTCATTCATTCAGTTTTTTTTAAAGGATTGGGTTATAAAATTAGCTGTAAACCCCAATAGAAATAAATGTTATCATTTTGTCTCCTAAATGTTATTTATTTCATTTAGCAAAAGTGCATTCCATGTTATAGGAGCTATATATGACATGCAGCCTCTAGATGTCGCACTAGAGCACCAGCATAGTATGGAAAGCCAAGGACCTTCTACGTGCATAAGAATCAAAAACAGCAAGAGATCACCCTGCTTAATAACTACACAAATGCTTAATGCAATGGTCACAAAATAAGCATTCAAATGCACTCACAGCTATGAGTGAAAAAAATGTGATATGAATATGAAAAATATGAAAATTTTAGATAGCCTAGTTGACAAACTCAATGGCTACGTGTCTGCTCACATTAACCTAAATATGATAACAGTTTCAAGTACTAGCCTATAGGCCGACTGCAGGCAAGGCCGTTCTTCAATCAATCAATTCAATCAATTCAAATAAATTTTTATCATCAGATTTTTTCACATATGACCAATTTGTGAGCTGGGTAGGTGATTTTAACCTAAAATGTATTAACAATGAAACTGTTATCATATTTAGGTTAATGTGAGCAGACACGTAGCCATTGAGTTTGTCAACTAGGCTATCTAAAATTTTCATATTTTTCATATTCATATCACATTTTTTTAAAATGTGGAATTATGAAATAAAAGTCCCCTGAAATAAATAAAAGTAGACCTTTGAAAAACGTCTTTTTGAAATAAAAGCTATTTATTTATTTATTTAACTATATTGACTCATTTATATGTTTATATTTACATTTATTTATATATTTATTGCCTAATTTATTTATTTCAGGATTTATTTCATATCCATATTTATTTATTTCATAGGCATATTTCATTATTTATTTATGTATTTATTTATTTAATATTGACTCAAATGGCATTCCATACAAGCAGGGTTATTTTAGACGCGCAACACAATGTAACCGGAGACCAGCAGCTGGTAAAGCGCGTCCCACTGACCCGCAGGATCAGACTATGTTGTTCAACACTTTCATTTACATGGTGTGACGCAGATTCTTTGCAACATGGAAAGGAAAAGGTATTGTAGCCGATAATGTGGGCGATTAATAATATATTGTAGCTACAGTATGTAATAATGCAACATTAATGTATCGTTTTCCTCAGATAGACCTGACAGTCACTGTCTGCGGTACATTTCGTTTTATAGGCAATTGGATATTCTGACTTCGACAGTCTGTGTCCTGTAAACGCTAGGCCACCGATTCTAACAAAATACATAGTCTTGAACAGCTGACGAAGGACAACAACTTTAATACTTTTATTTTCTTCAACTTTCTCGACATTCCCTGGTCGCTACGCCCCTAAGGAACCGTCGTCAAAGGGAGAAAAAGAAATCACTGAGAAACACAACATGTTCAAACTGAATCATCGCTCACCAAGATACAGACATGAAACAACGTTCATTCTACATTTCAGCTTCTTTGCTCATAGACTATTCATATTCAATTATTAATAAATTACAAAAAATAGCTAAAGTAAACATACAGACATAAAACAACTTTTATCCAAACTAATGGACAAACGAATGGTGATTCATTTGGACAAATGGCTGTTTGGCTGTTACTTAGGCGTGCATGTTTCACAAATGACTTTACAAAATTAGTTAAGTTTATCTTATCTTTGGGTCAGAGGTGGTGGGGGTAAACTAAACACAGTCACAAGTGGTTATTCAGGTTTACAGCAGCGTAAAGCACGTTTTAAACATGTTAGATGTGCTTTGATTTAGTCTGTGCACATTCTCCCTGTATGAGAAAAATATGAAAAAAGTGGCCACCTGGGTGTGGCTTCAGCCTTTAAAACTCCCTTAACTGACCAATGAGCTAAAGCTGTTGAACATTCACCCTGATCTTGGTCCTCCTTTTGTCGCTGAGCACTTTGATTTGTACCAGAGTGAAGCCGGGCGCTTACCGTCAAACTCAGCCATTTTTCTGTGTTTTCCACACTAACTTGGTAACTAAGGTCCAATCTCAATGCCCCCCCTAAGGCCTGAACCCTCACAGACAAGCCTTGTTAGAAGCAGGAACCAAATGTCAGAAATCATAAACAGAGATACACAAAACGTTCATTTTGGACCCGTCAAAATCTTTAAAATGATTAATTCACAATCATAATATATATTTTTTTAGGAAAAGTGATACTTTTATTCTACACTATTTAAAACTTTTATTCTAAAATGTTATCAATAAGACGTTTAATAAGAAAAAAATTAACATGATAAAAAATTGTATAATATGGGAACTTTAATATCATAACAAACATTAGACTAATCTATATGTCTTGAAATGTAACTGGTTAAAAAATAAATGCCTGGAAGATTTTGGGCATCCCCCAACTACTGTGGTTGGTTAATTTCCCCATCTGTTGGTCATCCTCTCTGTCTGCCAGCGTCCAGCAGAAGAGACCAGACTCCCCTGTACCCAGCTGTATGTCCCTGAAGAGTGACCAGTCTATGGATGTCCCTTTCCATTTTAAGAATGGAAACAATTTCTCTGTTAAGTAAGTTAACCAGAGTTTGTGTCCCACCCACACCACTGTATGAGTTACACCATAGCCTTTCCCTTTGTTTTCTTCCAATCTAGATATGTCTTCTGCTGTGAATCTTACCGGCTTAATCTCAGTAGATGCTTCCTGTTGAGTGTGTGTAGCAGGGGATATGTAATTGACGTTTTTTCTGAGTGTATGTGGTCATGGGGTATGTCACCGGCGTGCTGCTAGTAGATAGAACTACTCTATCTCCCTGCTGGTTTCCCTTTTCACTACCTTTGCCATTCATTGCCTCTGCTGATTCTACAGAGAGGGACCTCATCTTGATTGGCGGCGGCTTCATCGCAGCTGTCTCTTTGAGCGCGTGCATTTGAGACGATGAAAACGCAACAGCTAAGCACCCACAAATCTTAACTTCAAAACGGTGGTCATCTTGTGTTTGCAGGAGGCTCCAGCAGAAGGGACCGGACTCCCCTGTACCCGGCTGTGTCTCCATGGAGACTGACTGGTGTGCGGAACTCACCGGTGAGTTCGGAGACGGGCAACGCTCTGCTGAGCAAAGTTAAGAATTTAAAACAGATGTGATTGTGGCTGTTTAAAGAAGACAGACACAATTTTATTTAATGAAACTTTTTTGTTTTTGCTGCTGTCCTTTCTTGTCCTCTTCCTTTTGTGTAACCATGTGTCTTTATTAGTGATGGCATTTGTTGAATAACTTGTGTAACCTTGTCTCTTTGTCTTCTGCTTCTTTTGATTGCAAAGCAATTGTAACCTTTTGTTTTAGAAAATTGCTATTCAAATAATTCTTATTATAAATGGTATCATTATTATTACTATTAGTTATTGTATTTCACACGAGAGTTCACACAAGAATGTGATCACGAGAATCCATCTTGTCAGGCTTCAAGTTCATTTGATTTTGGCCGAACTAAATTCGGCCCAATCAGTGTCCTATGAGTAATGACTGGCAGTCATGGGCGTGGTTTAGCTTGTGATAGACAGTGATAGACAGATGGTTCCTCCAATCACCTGCCAAGTATTTTTTTGAAAGTACCTGCCCATTTCCAAACAGTCTCCAAGGACGACTTCTCAGATGGTTCTGTGTAAAAAACCATCTGGTGTATCAGGTTACTAGTGTTCATGTCTGTTTGAAATATGAACCAGACTTAACTGGTGGTGCTGGGGAAGTGAGGAGCAAAATAAACCGAGGTTCTTCCCAGTTGTTCGGGGTTGGAGACGATCACACCAAGGTCGCCACCTGGGAATACACATAGGATAGGGAGTGAGACACAGTTGAAGGAAGGAGGTAGAGACACAACAAATACGTTACAGGATGGAATGATATTTATGTTGGAGCTGGGCCAGTCCTGGCTGATATTCTGATATTTGTCAGCTGCTAGGTGGGAAAGCTTGGACAATTGCAGTCCAGCTGCAGTCAGGGCCTGATTTTTCACCCACCACTGATGACCTCAGTAGATACCATGGAGTTGGGAAATGTATACTTTTAGCAGGAAATATTTACATTTCTAACATTTACTGTAACATCCACTCATTTTATGTCATCTATTTGTTCATTCAGTAACTCTTGCTGGTGTGTGGCAGTGTGACCTCAAGTCTAATCTGAAGGAGAAGTTTCAGTGTTTGTTTGAGGGGATTGCGAAACCAGGAAAGCCAACGCTACTGAATCAGATCTACACAGAGCTCTACATCACAGAGGGAGAGAGTGGAGAGGTCAACAATGAACATGAGGTTATACAGATTGAAAGAGCATCCAGGAAACCAATGAGAGCAGAAATATCCATCAAATATCAAGACATCTTTAAACCTTTACCTGGACAAGTTAAACCAATCAGAACATTGCTGACAAAGGGAGTGGCTGGCATTGGTAAAACAGTCTTAACACAGAAGTTCACACTGGACTGGGCTGAAGACAAAGCCAACCGCAATATACAGTTCATATTTCCATTCACTTTCAGAGAGCTGAATTTGCTGAAAGGGAAAACATACAGTTTGTTGGAACTTATTCATTACTTTTTTATTGAAACCAAAGAAGCAGGAATCTGCAGCTTTGACAAGTACCAAGTTGTGTTCATCCTTGATGGTCTGGATGAGTGTCGACTTCCTCTGGACTTCCAGAACAATGAGATCTGGACTGATATCACAGAGTCGACCTCAGTGGACGTGCTGCTGATAAACCTCATCAAGGGGAAACTGCTTCCCTCTGCTTGCCTCTGGATAACCACACGACCTGCAGCAGCCAATCAGATCCCTCCTGAGTGTGTTGACATGGTGACAGAGGTGAGAGGTTTTGCTGACACACAGAAGCAGCAGTACTTCAGGAAGAGATTCAGAGATGAGACGCAGGCCAGCAGAATCATCTCACACATCAAGACATCACGAAGCCTCCACATCATGTGTCACATCCCGGTCTTCTGTTGGATCACTGCTACAGTTCTGGAGCATGTGTTGAGAACAGACGAGCCCAAAGAGATGCCCAAGACCGTGACTGAGATGTACATCCACTTTCTTGTCGTTCAGACCATACTGGGGAATGTAAAGTATTATGAGAGAGCTGGGACAGATCCAGACTGCATTACAGAGAACAAGGATATCATTCTAGCTCTAGGAAAACTGGCTTTTGAGGAGCTGGAGAAAGGCAACCTGATCTTCTATGAAGCAGACCTGGCAGGGAGTGGCATTGATATAAGAGCAGCCTCAGTGTACTCAGGAGTGTTGACACAGATCTTTAAAGAGGAGTGTATGCTGTACCAGGACAAGATGTTCTGCTTTGTCCATCTGAGTGTTCAAGAGTTTCTGGCTGCTGTCTATGTCTTTGTTTCATTCATCAACACTGGCGTAAATCTACTGTCAGAAACACGGGCAACCTCCTGGTGGCCTGCTGTATTTATTGAGAAACCTAGAGAATCATACCTCTACCAGAGTGCTGTGGACAAGGCCTTACAGAGTACAAATGGACACCTGGACTTGTTCCTCCGCTTCCTCCTGGGTCTCTCACTGGAGACCAGTCAGACTCTCCTCAAAGGTCTACTGAAACAGACAAGAAGTAGTTCACAGACCAATCAGGAAACAGTCCAGTACATCAAGAAGAAGATCAGGGAGAATCCATCTCCAGAGAGAAGCATCAATCTGTTCCACTGTCTGAATGAGCTGAAGGACCATTCTCTAGTGGAGGAGATCCAACAGTACCTGAGATCAAGAAGGCTCTCCACAGACAGACCATCCCCTGCTCATTGGTCTGCTCTGGTCTTCATGTTACTGTCATCAGAAAAGGAGCTGGACATGTTTGACCTGAAGAAATACTCTGCTTCAGAGGAGGGTCTTCTGAACCTGCTGCCAGTGGTCAAAGCCTCCAAAATATCTCTGTAGGTGCATAAATAACATGTCATATTATATCTATCACTTAATGGAATATATGTTCAGTTATTATTTGTTTTAAATCACTAATTGAATGGGGAGTAAAAACAGGTAGATAGATTACAAATAGATTGGCGACTCAGATCGGTACTCCTGAATGTAAGGGGAACTCTTAATTCTTACATCATCAGAGCTAGATCCATTTTACATGAATATTTTTATTGTTATTGGAAAGGAAACCTTGGAATAGTTTAGAGTATATTTTCCTCAGATCATTCTCCATACACACATTTGAAAGCAATGGCCAACAAACTACAGATATCAATTCAATTAAGATATAAGGAAATAACATTTTTATATCTTTTTATATCTCCATTTGAGGCTTAATGGCTGCGAACTCTCAGAGAGTTGCTGTGGAGCTCTGACCTCAGTTCTCAGCTCCAACTCCTGTAGTCTGAGAGAGTTGGACCTGAGTAACAACGACCTGCAGGATTCAGGAGTGATGTTGCTCTCTGCTGGACTGGGGAGCCCACACTGTAGACTGGAGACTCTCAGGTTATCTTTTCAATCTTGTGATGTTTTATTATTATTATTATTATTATTATTATTATTATTATATAGTATAACAGTACCAAAAGTACACTAGTATCAATTATATTGAAATATAAATAAATCACATTTTATGTCTGTACATCTCTGTTAAAGGCTTAATGACTGTGAGCTTTCGGAGAGATGCTGTAAGGAGTTAGCCTCAGTTCTCAGCTCCAACTCTTCTAGTCTGAGAGAGCTGGACCTGAGTAACAACGAGCTGCAGGATTCAGGAGTGAAGCTGCTCTCTGCTGGACTGGGGAGCCCACACTGTAGACTGGAGACTCTCAGGTCAGTTCAGTTTATAATGCCTGTGTAAAAATATGTTGTGACTATGAAATGACTATGACCCTGGAGAGGAGTTTGTGGTTCAGCCTGTGTGTATTTATTTCTGCATCAGACAGTAATGAACATAAAGGCACAATGGCCTTGTTGAGTCCACCAGCCTTGATTTAATAATGATTTTCAGGCTCTGGGTGCGGGAGTAAAGGCACACTCTCTGGTTAAATCAACAGGCTAATCTCTTAGCTACTGAAGCAAAACTATTACATTTAATTAGGTTAAGTAAATTGTACCTTGTTTACCAGCTGGACCACTCATGGTTCTCCACCTTCTGACCAACCTCAATCCTCACCCTGCTTCCCTCAAACAGCGTATGGTCTAAATATTAGATGACAAAATATATTGTCTTATATTCCTATTCTTTTCAGCTCTATTCCTTTGGTTTAATTAAATGAGTGGGCAGGGTTGTGGTAAGTCACAGTGCACAAGAGTGTCTGTTAAATGCATAATATATACATGAAAAATGTCTTCTATTCAATTTGTCAGGTTGGATCAAAACAAGCTCTCAGGGAGATGCTGTGAGGAGTTAGCCTCAGTTCTCAGCTCCAACTCTTCTAGTCTGAGAGAGTTGGACCTGAGTAACAATGACCTGCAGGATTCAGGAGTGAAGCTGCTCTCTGCTGGACTGGGGAGCCCACACTGTAGACTGGAGACTCTCAGGTTAGTATTCCTGAACCTGTTCAACAGATGACCATTTAAATCCTGGTTTATGTACATGTTAACATTATTGAATATCTACCTAACCTGTGTAGGATTTTCTCTGCTTATATGATTTTCAAACCATTTGTTTTAACAAACGTTGTCACTACTTTCTAGTCCCTGTGAACTGCTTTACATGAGTATATTTCATTATTTCACTTCCCTACTGATGTAAAACTGATCTGAGAACTCTAAACCTGACTAAATAAAAACACAAAGCAGTTTGTTGGGGTGACTATGTGAAATGGTGACAGATGCTGTTTTTACTAGCATTGAAGTGTGTTACAGTACCTCTAATTTCAGAGCAGTACACTAATGAGAAAAACAGACAGATTGTTTTAAACAGGGAGTTAAAATTAAGAGGCTCTTTTTTTTCAGAAAACTCCTGTGTACAAACACAGGAAAAAGCAATATATAGAGTAAATAAACAATATATAAATGGAAGATGTAACAATGTGTGGCTTTTTGTTACCTATGTGTGTGTAGGTTGTCAGGCTGTCTGGTCACAGAGAAAAGCTGTGCTTCTCTGGCCTCAGCTCTGAGCTCCAACCCCTCCCATCTGAGAGAACTGGACCTGAGCTACAATCACCCAGGAGACTCGGGAGTGAAGCTGCTCTCTTTTGTACTGGAGGATCCACACTGGAGACTGGAGACTCTCAGGTATATGTTATAGAAGGCTTAGAGTGAAGAACCAGAACGAGTAAGATCTCAGTCACATTCTGATACTATATAATATTGTTTAATTTTTAATGCTGTATATGGCTGATGTTATATGGAAATTAATGAATAAATAAAGTTATTTAATGTTTATATTGTCAAAGATAATATGCTGGCCTGACTTTGTTTATTTCCGCCCCTAGTGTGGACCATGGTGGAGTGTGGATGTTGAAATCAGGTCTGAGGAAGTGTAAGTGTGTATTTACTTTTATTTATGAAACAACCAAAAAAAAACAAAAAACAGTCAAAATATTAATAGGGAAAAAAAAATCAACACAACAGGTATATCAGTTAATAAACCGCTGCTGTACTGTGTCTTGATCTCTCCATCAGATATCTGTGAACTCACACTGGACTCGCACACAGCAAACAGAAAGCTCTCTCTGTCTGAGGGGAACAGAAAGGTGACAGCAGTGGAAGAGGAGCAGTCGTATCCCGATCACCCAGAGAGATTTGACAACTGGTGCCAGGTGTTGTGTCGAGAGGGTCTGACTGGACGCTGTTACTGCGAGGTAGAGAGGAGAGGATGGGTTTATATAGGAGTCACATATAGAGGAATTGGAAGGAGAGGAAGGGGTAATGAATGCAGGTTTGGTGAGAATACCAAGTCCTGGTGTCTGTTCTGCTCTGGTAATAATTACGCTGCCTGGCATGACAAGAGAAAAACCGACATATGTCTGCCCCCCTCCTCTGGTTCTGACAGAGTAGGAGTGTATCTGGACTGGTCTGCTGGCACTCTGTCCTTCTACAGAGTCTCCTCTCACGATCTGAGACACATCCACACCTTCCACTCCACATTCACTGAGCCCCTCTACCCTGGGTTTGGGGTTGGGTTAAGTTTTGAGTGGTTTAAATCCTCGTTGTCCCTGTGTCAGATAGTTTAAGTGAAGTAACCTCCCGGGCCCTGGAGGAACACTCACACTACTGCCTAAATGGTGCTGTTGAAATGATAGTTTACTGTGAACAGGATCACACTGTACCTTGGCGGTTATCGCCCCTGCTCTCTGGAACCATCTCCACTTGAATATTAAAAACGTAGAGTCAGTTGTGTGTCTTAAAAAGATTTTAAAAGCTCACTTTTATCATAAGATCAAGGACAGAAAGGGACTTACTGGAAGGCTGGTAATCACTATCTTTTAATACTGTCTCCGTCAACCCTGGAATATTACAGAGACGCATTTTGGCAACAGAAGTCATGATTTAGAAGCTACTGCCTTTTTGTCTTAAACGATGGCCTAGAGGTAACTAATATGTGTTAATGACTTTGGGATTAAGATTGAGAAAGTAAACTTTTCATTCTCAGTCTGAATAGGCTGGCACACTGTAATCTTGAATGAATGTTGTTCTGCGATATCTGAAGTATTTCTGAAAGCAGTTTGTTTTGTTCTCACAGAGGTTGGCTGAGCTTTTTCCACTATGGCATCATAGTGGGTGTGTTGTTAATTTTCTTAATTGCCTGACCCTTCGGAGCTCATGGTAAACATATTAACAAATCAAATATTGTTCTAGAATGATAATA
>OMKK01059228.1:15357-25980 GCA_900302305.1 Polymixia japonica
CGGGAACGATGGCGCGCGCCGAGCGAGGGTCTGTATGTTTAGTCGATGAACTCCAGCCTACGGCAACGCGCTTTCATGTCGCGGGATGTGGTTGCCGCGGTCGTTCTGTTCATCCGTTTGTCCGTCGATTGTTTTATTTTCTCTGTTCTCGCGCTTCAACTGCGTCTGGGAAAAAAAAACAAAAAAAAAAAACTTTTCTGAAGTTTAGGTAAAATTAGTTCTCGATTCAAACTTTGTGCTAAATTCTTTTTAAATTACTGCTCTGGACTCTTTTTTCCTTTTCATTTTAGTGATTGCTGTCATTTAACTTTCTTTTAGAGCACTTTCTATTACTATTTTATACCTGGTTCTATTCAGCGGCCTTACATGATAAATTATTTTGATTGTACCCCTCTGGGAATTATAACAATAGCAATCAAACGCTTATTTTATGAGGCGGTATTTTATTCAAATAGGTTTTCCTGATTCGGGGGATTTCTGCTTGCCTGATTATTCACATCGCCAAAGAGAGGCTGGTCTCTAGGAGGCCCATTGCTTAGAATGATGATGTTAATAATGGTGAGGAAGTACCGCTGACATTACAGGCCTTGATTATCATTTCTATAGGCGCGCTTGCTCATCTCTTAAAAAAGATGGCTTCAAAACGGTCGCTGAGTTCTTAGGCTCTGCCTGTCCTTTTGTAGTAACCAGCAAAGTTGTTTTTTTTTTACAATAGTATTCAACGTTTCATTGCATTTTGATCTCGTTAGATTAACTGGACTGATTATTATTTCTATGTATGCTTGCTAGATGCTTGCTCATCTTTCAAAAGGAGGGCTGTGAAGGAGTCTGGGAGCTCTTCTCGTACCCTACATTTCCTTTGTATTAAGGCTTTATTGCAGTGTTATTCAATATCCTATTGCGTTCGGATCTTCCAGGATCGATCGAACGACATTAATATACAGTATATTCGACTTTTTTACTTTGGATTATTTGATTTCATTGGTGGATCTAGACGCGTTGAGGTAACGGCGAGCAACTGGGCCAAAAACACAGCTGTTCTTTCTGAACGACGTTTTCTCCAGTTTATATCATATTATACTTAACACGGACGTTTAGCCTTTTTAAACATGAATGCAGATACGGAATAGCAGAGAATAGACAGAAGAACTGTATTAGTGTGATACTCCATTTCTGCCAAATCACAAAAATACCCAGTGTCTGTTTTTTACAAATAAATTCCTATGTTTATCTCGTTTTTTCACATTTCCCTGGCTATTTAAAGCCAAAAATGGACTGTGCAGACTCAAAAAGGTGTTACTATCACAGTTTCAGACAAGGGATACATATTAATGCCAAATGTGCTGAGAATAATAGGCGAATATCTAAAATATGCTGATCTCGACTTCAGCTAAGGGCCCTATGCATAATTCAAAGCACCACCGCTACATCGACAATGAACGTTTATGTAAACCCAAAGTGTGATAATACAGGGGGGGGGAGCAAATGCTAATTCACCTAACAATATGAAGACGACCATTTGCATATTGAACCACTGTATCAAAGGTTAGAGTGGAAAAGAAGTGGAATTAAATGGAAATGCTCTCGTGATGAGAAGATAAACTTTGTGAAGAGAGAGTGCAGGCCGGTGTCGTTTTCCCCCCCGCGAGGAAAGGTCGCCGAAGAAGGGTTGTTTTTTTTTTGAAGAGAAATCATCAACTCCGTTGTCATTTGTTTTAATCACGTTTTAAAAGAAAACTTCCCGTCTTTCGCGTAATCGTTTTCGCTTAAGCCCGATAACGACGTTTTTTTTGTTTTGTTTTTATTGCTTAGCGTTATTTTGAGCTGAGACGGTCTTTGCTGAAACGCGTTACCTGGGTCGTTCTTTCTTTCAGTCAACAACAAAAAAAAGTTGTCCTTTTTAACAACATAATTGTTGTCCACCCAATTGTACAGACTGGAACTATGCTATTTTTATAGCTTTCAAATAATGGCTAATGAGGACAATTTTGCACTTACCCAGACAGCAACACAGGCATCCTGACATTTATTGTGGCGCAAACGATAATGTCCATTGAATAACAATAATCCCTTAATGCACAAGACTTCAGTGATAACAATTTGACCACTTTAAGTGCAAAGCAATTACATATCAACGAGTTTGGAATACGAGTCAAAAAGTTTGATTCCAAAATCATCACAAAAAGTTTTCCACAGAGAGCAGCCTTTTACTTTGCATAATTCCTTTACTTGGGCTTAGAAGTGTTATGATTAATAGGCCTGTGAACCCCAAAACCCTAGACGATAATAACATATTGAATTGTAATGATAAAATAATAAGTTGATTGTCCCTCAGGAGTATGTTTGGAAATACAGGTAACCTCCTCAAGCGTAGGTTAAAAAAGAAAAAAAGAATAACTCCTGATTGGTTCCGTTCCTCCTATCCATCGACTGCTAGTAGCCCGGGCCGCACGTCTTCCCTTAAAACCTCGCTGTCGTTCACCGTGCGAGACGACTACAAGGGAGAGCCCTGCTCATGTGTATATATCACTCGCTTCGCATTACCCTCTTCCCTAACAGTTTCGATTAAAATGACAGCGTAGGCGGCGACGCCCCCCGGACACACGCGTGCTCACACGCACGCACACACACACATCCGTCAAACGAGCTTCACTTCATTTTGTTTGCTGCCGGGGCCATTCGACCGAGGTACCTTTAACTCCGAACTACTGTGAGTATTCTCGTCACATAACCCGTAAGTTGACCAAAAGACGAATTTCCCCCCCCAAAAAAGTTGGCGTATTCCTTTAAGCGATGTGATACTTCTCTCAGGTTAAAGCCTGCCATGATAACTACGGATGTACAACCCCTGCCTCTTAATAAATCATCGTGTCCCACTGCTTCCCTCTGTATGTTCGAGGACCCCTAATCAATCCAACACCCTCTGTTGGAGCCCTTGGTAGTGAGAGGTGTAAAGGAGCCTAGGGGTGAAGTGTACAGACTCACCTGCTGAGAGGAAGACAGTGGAGAGGCCTCGGGGAAGGACGGTGCGCGTTTGATATTGAAGGAACGCTGCTGAATTTTACAGGTGCGTGCGCGCGCGTGTGTGTGTGTGTGTGTGAGAGGGGGGTGCGCGCACTACAACAATCCTCTGCCTCTCAATTACGAAGATTCACCACAGGCAACTAAAGGCCCGGAGGCTTGCTTTGCACACAGACACACTCACGCTGTGGATAGCTGATCGGCCCATGTTGTGAATGCCAATCAATATTAGCTGTACGGTCTTCGAGGCGCGGATAGTGCATGGAGTAGGGGTTTATTTTGGGCCACGGTTGACGAAACAATCTACAACGGAGTCTTTCTGAGCTCATCAAAGTGGAATGAGCCCCGTTTTATCTATTGTAACCGCGGTTGCACTCTTGCCTTGGCCGTTGTCCCCTGAGACTATCCCAGAAAGGGCAGTTGTTGTTGATGCTGCACTGTACGAAGGTGGCCTTGGCCAAACCCGGAGAGTTCTTGTTTGTATGGCGCGGAGTTAAGTTCACGTAACAAGTTCACCTCATTTCGCTCACCTCTCCCTCTCTTTTTCTGGCCTCTTTCAGATGAAGCCCTTGAGCTGGAGCGCGAGATCTCTCTGGGTGCGCGCGCACACACACACACACACACACACACGTAGTCAACCACTCCGCATAGCCAACGGGAGGTAATCAAAGCCTTGATGTGCTCTAACCAGATCCATTAAGCAGCTAATAAAGACTCTGGATGAGTTAATTAATGACCCCCTAGAACACAATCTGCCTCCGGTGCTACTGCTCAGACTGCTGTCTCTGATTTCCAGCCAGCAAAACCCAAATCCACGGCTTAAGAAACAGCCACGGTCGGGTCTGATTTAGGTGTCGATCCAGATGTTCCGCCGCCAGGGTCACAAAAGAGGAAATAAGAAGGATGATCGAGCCGCCGCTGAACGGATGATGAGGCATTAGAGACGCACGCATGAGCGCGCGCGAGAAATGTTTATTGGTTAGCTTGTTTGCGCGCCGCGCGCCCGCGTCGTTGATATGCGGCGAGCGTGCGACAAAAGCCAGTAGAAGAAGAAGGAGGGAAAAAAAAGGGCATTTTCTCTGGAATGCCTGACAGACATAAAAACTCTAATTGATACTAATGCGCAAAAAAGGACGAGGGGGAAATCGAGCAAATCAATTAATAAAGCATTTCATTCATTTCTCGATTTGGGTGAAGCCTAGCGGAAACTTCACAGCTACTTCAGAGAGCAGCCATTCTCCGTTCCCCGGCGTCTTTCGTACTAATGCAGATAATGCCGTCAGTCCCTCTTGATAAAAACACTTTGCATACTGTTTCACACATGGCTAATTGGTTTTTTGAACTCGGCGGTGTGTCTGTACTTCTCTGGTGACTTCTGTAATTAAAATGAAGACAAAATAAGAATGAACATTTTGAGGGGTGAGTTTGAAAGGTTTGTTTCTCTGCGCGACTAACGGATCACAATAAATATCTGCGGTTGAGGAAATTTGATTTGATTGCATGTCAGTTTTGGCAGTCATTGTTTAATTTCACGGAATGTTGAAAAATCTCTTAATTGGCCTGTGTTCTGTTTGAAATACGGTATTTTTTTTTTTTTTTTAAACGAGACACACGCTCAATAACAAGCGAGCAAAATGGACAAATGCCAAGGAGAAACTTGTCACAAAACTTGTACTTGGCAAACTCCCTCCTCCAAACCCCTTCGACTCTTTCATTACCTCGGAGAAATACTTTTCCAATTTCATATACACCATCCCTTCAAAACAGGCCATGTGCCGCCTCTTGCTCTCTTACTTCTGAACATGACGCTGCTATACCCTCACAGCCCGTATTGCTCTGTGTACACGCTCACTGTACCGCCGAATATACCGTAGGGAGGGGCGTTTTTATGAATTAATTTGATTACACGCACTTTTTGATGATAAAAAGTGGTAAGACGGTAAAAACGGAGTCCAGAAAAAGTCAAATAGAGAGCGCCGCGGAATATAGGAAAAAAACACGCATTTCATAGGGCGCTACCCAGGCCTTGGCAAAGTATTTTCTCGATTTAATACAATATGTAAGATATGATGTCTGTCTTAACTACTGCGCTAAACCAAATTCCAATCAACTCTGTTGACATGGCGATAAAGTTTGAATCTTGAATCTTAATGTCATGTGAGCAAGTCAGTAATGAGGAAATAACTGGACGACGACGGGGGAGGTGCGGTTAAAACTGAGGGCATTATCTTGCTTATATCATGGCTAACTTGGCAAAGTAAGTTATACACAATTGATTTGTAATTTGGAAACAAATGTATTCCTGAAACACATTCATGGTAACAATGGAACAAAATAGTCCGTCTGTTGCTGGGAGAGAAATAGGCTAATAACGCCAAGCTAACTCGCCATGTTACGTCGAAAAGAAATATAACATAGGCTATTATTAGCTAATGTTAACCCACAAAATAAAGCCGAGCTATTTAAAAATATATATATATTTGAAACATTTTCCATGGCTGTCTTTAATTCAATGCAACCAGGTAACCAGGTGTCGCTAATTAGCCTTGTTGTGCATATTGATGTTTGTTGGTTATTTATCTGTGAAAAAAGATAAATCGTTTGCAGGTTCACTTAGAAATAACGCACACGTATTATCTCAATCCCCCATATCGCAATAACCGAAATAGCAACAAAAAAAATGCACATTTTCCACCGTCGACTGTAACAGACGTAATGTGACGTTTGACCCACCTTGGCGAGTGTGTGACCCGCGATTGAATTCTTTTACTGGTTTAATTTCGTCGGTTAGATCCCCAGTGACCCAAGGGCAGAAATAAATAGGTTCACTTATCAATACATATCTGAGTTTACACACATGAATGACCCTCGACCTTGAACCCATTAGCTCATGGATCTGGATATATCTACCCTTCCTTGTAATCATCCCAAGTATACAGTCCCACTGGGATAATGGAGAGATAGAGCGTATCCTGCCTGGAGGCAACGTAATAACCCGTTCTCTCTCTCTCGTGACATTTTGGGGTGTGCTGGCTAGGCAGACTGGGTTTGGTTGTTTACAGGGTTGTTAACTCTTTTCAATCTCAGCGTCTCTGCACCTAAGAAATGTGATGATTACAGGTTCGCACAGCTTTGGCGTGCGGATATACGGTGGAATGAGAGAAGCTATCTGAAGAAGCTAGCGCCGATATCATCACCACCACCACACTGGGTGCTAAATAAACCTTATACTGCCTTGCCTTCTCTTTTTTTTCCCCCATTGCCCTTTTGAACGCAGATTCAGCTCCTCTGGAGAGCTCCTCCTCTCTTGTAAAATATAAATTAAGTTGCCAATTATTTGACATGAATAGGGAAACACCAAGAGTGCACTAATGCAGTCATCTGCTGGCCCGGACATATTTTCCCCATCTCAAATGTTATTGGTCGCCAGGAAAAGGGCACAGCTAAAAATATTTTACGCATGTTGAAGCTTGCATTCAAGCAACCAAACACACACACACACACACACACACACATTGGGGATGGGGGTTGTTTTGGTAGATGAGTCTTCGAAAGGGTTGTTAAAGGATTATTACATACCCAACAAACGTCCCCCACTGGTCCCCGTCGCAACGTTCTCTGCGGGACGGTACCGGGACGTTATTGACGTTCATAACAAGTTATCGTAAACCGCATTATTATTATCACTTTAATTACTATTAGTAGTAGTAGCAGTGGTGGTAGTTGTAGTAGCCTAGGAATAGTAACAATCAGAATAATTATAATAGTAAAGGACTCCTGTAACGTCCCGCAATAAGTTCCTGTAACAATGGGAACCCTACGCAATGACGTTTCGCAGACGTTTGGAGAGAACCTTTTGCTGGGAAAATTGTTTTGTTTGCTGGCTACCTGTTAACTAATATACCCTTGTACCAGTCCCCTTTGGACAGAGCTCAAATTGAAAGGGGTTCTGGGCAGCAGGGGTCAGGACCAGTGCCGGTGGTAATGATTCAGGGGGCCCAAGGCTACAAGGGGCCCACAACGTCTGAATATTTCAGGTGTTTCCATAAACCAAACCCCCCCCCCGACTATAATTAATAGAATCTGTGCCAAAAAAATAAATTTTACACTAATTGAACTGGCAAAAAGAGCATTTACATCAAATGGTTTAGTTCGCTCCTTTCCAATGTCTGGAATGGTACTTTCAGTCAGAGGCCCAAGCCCAATGTCCACACTCACGGACTCACGGACTTTGAGGCGCTTTCCTGCTAAGTCCGTGAGGGCTTTGGGTTGTCCCGCTGTCAAATCATCAAGCGCAGTGAGGGCTCTCTCGCAGACGTTTTGAGCCCTTTATACACTTTCGTGTAAGTCCGCATTTCTGCGGAATTTGCCTGAGGGAATTACCCACGGTTCATAGCGCTGTGACGTCAAATACGGGGTTACCGGGGGGAGCCCCCCAAAAAACGGTAAACAAACATGGAAGGAGCAACTACAAGAAAAGATAAGTTTACGTGTACGTCTAAACACTTCATTCATAGCGTGTGTAGTGTGTAGTTGTTTGTCCGATAGCGTGATGAGGATTTCCAAATACCGTAAAACTTCAATTAAAAGCCGAGTCCCAAATAAACGCAGAGTCTCTTTTATCGGCTGGGTGCGGCTACACGTTTTGACAAATAAAGACTAGTCTCAATTAGAAGCCGGGCACGATTGCGCTGTGAAAGTGCCGTGTCGTCGCGTAGTAACGACCATAGCAACGACCCGCTGGAGACGAGCAGTCAGATCGGGCGTCGCCTCCGGCGGGTTTCAACGGCATCTCCGCGCTTTTTAAAGATGAACCTAAACTAATAAAGAAAGGTAAACTGGCTAAACACACAGCTCACTTTAGATGCTTTTACTGTACGGACTCTCTCCATCTCTCTCTCTCTCTCCCTCTCTCTCCCTCCCTCTCCCTCGCCCTCTCTCTCCCTAGTGAATGAGACTGATGCGCTGTCTCTCGGAGCGAGAGCAAATGTATGATTCGTACTGGTAAATTGACATGTTACTCGATAGCCTAATTTTTATACAAGTAATAGTCATATTGGTTTGAAGCCTACCGGTTTAATAGCCCGGGCTATTAATTGAAGTTTTCATCAGATCTGATCCAACATCACTATTTTGTTTACAAGCAGGGAGCGAACAACAAACACTCCAATCCAACCAACTGCGGACGGAGTACGAGCCTCACTTTACTGCCCACAGAAATGCTTCTGCTCAAGGTTTCGGGTAACTATTCAGCTAGTAAACTAAAATGTCAGTTCATGATTATTTAGCCAGCCAATGGATGACTGTAAACACAACAGCCAGAGGTAACACATTTGCTATAAAGCACAAGTAGAAGTAATTTGATTTGTTTGAAAATATGTACGGCTATAAACTGCATAGATTTCCGTTTCCTGAAATGAAACGATTCCTCAGTTCAGAGCTGCGTAACGTTAAACGTGCCTTGTTTTGCATCCGTCTCAGCGCAGCGTTCTTCGAATTGAGATCTCCGGCGTGCGTTCGCTTTAAGGGACATTCATGGGCGCAGAAACAGAAATGCGCGCCGATATGTCATCAAAAAAAACCTTTTAGATCCATCACAAACAAGAATATACAGAAGGCAGTAATGTAGTTATTGATAGCTTCATGACCGTGAATTTAAATGGTTTCAACGAGTTGAACAGAAACGTTTTAAGGGTAAAACAGGGTTGTGGTAGCTGGTATGAATGTAAACTAAAGGAGATTTGACTAAAGCCCGACATTAATTTAAATGTACAACAAGCTGGCATAATCATGATCCATTAAAGTGTAACTACACCCCCAGGTCTGAGCCTAACTCCACCCACTGCATCATTTAAAAAAAATGTTAAAAAGCGAGCAAGGGCCTGAAAGGGGGCGGGGGGGGGAGGGAGCGGTCGACTCTATGCCAGCATCGGCCTTGCGAGGCTCGGGCTGATTTAAAACAGCATAGCGCAGTCACATCATTTAGTTTACAGCTCAAAAAACACATTTCAGTGTACAGTACACCACTTTAATGTGGCCTGAAGGTGCTGTGATGATGGTGTGTGTGCACGTAGCCTGTCCCTGAGGTGGGCCCCACTCCTCTCCTGGATGTCACGTAGGTCAAGTGGAGCAGGGGGACCAGGCTCTTCGGGCTGGAGCTCTGGATCCACCTCGAGGTACACGCCGCGAAGGCATGCGCAGGCCAAGGCGACTTATGAACGGAAATTGGGCCTAACCTCCAATGGGTGTCTGAAATGGGGTTTTAATTGTAATTGGAAGCTGAAGACAAGGGTAGCCTCCATCTCCCGAGAGAAAAAAAAAACACCAGGTGGTACAGGGAATTGAAATAAACAGGGCTGTTTCTCAAAATCCCTGTGTCATATACTGAACCTCCATGACCAACAAAAACGTCCGGAAATCTCCCAGAGGAGTCACAGATGCCTTGAAGTTGAATGGAGTGAAACTGTTAGCGGTTAAAATAATCTAAGTGGTTATGCTTGGGTGGTTTAATTTGTGTGTGGCAGCCATCTATGGCCCCCACAGTCTTATTGAAGGACTCATCCTGTGCCAGCTGTCCAAGTCCTTGGCCAACTTCCTCCAAGGTGTTTGGACCGGGGAAGACGACCCTCAGACGTGCATCTGCGAATCTCCTTGGCAATCCTGTGCACGACTCTGAAAAATGGTTGACTTTGGCACATCGAAAGCCCGCGCCGTCACCCAGGAAGGCATCCCATGGGTCAGCCAAAAAACAAAAATAAGGACCTCTAAATTATGTCCGCAGCCATGATCCCTCTGCCTGGTGCAAAATGTTTAGAAGACCGTGGAAAGCCTGCCTTGACACCCCGAAGTCAATCCTCATGTCTCGCTCCGCATCCATGTACTACATCCTGATCCCCGAAGGAACCCTCCCAAGGGATTAATAAAGTTCTATCTAATCTAATCTAATCTAATCTAATCCTGAGGACTGGGTGTTCAGCCTAGCATATTGGGTGTGGTGGTATTCCTAAATTTACAAAAAACAAACCAAAACACACTACATTAACAAGGATTTTAGATGATACATAAAAAACACATGACATCAGAATAATGCAAGCAAAGGTTATGTTACACAACTAGTTTATTCATCAACCATTTCTTCTTTTTGACAGAAACTAGTAAACGTCACGGTTTTGCCCTGCGTGGCTTTTAGTTATTCTGATTATCCTTGGTTAGTTATAGTTAGGTTTTGGTTCCTGTTTCGTTTCCGCCCTGCGTGGTTTTTAGTTCATTTTGTTATCCGGTTACGTTTCTGTACGTCCTGGTCTTTCTGTCTTGTTCCCTCTGTACCTTCGTCTCTGTGTTCTCACCCCCCTTGTGCTTCCTGGTTGCGTCTTGTTTTGATGTCGTCCGTTCGGTTATCTAGGTTTCGTATTTCTACGTGTATTAGGTTCCCTGTTCCGTTTCCTTCCGTCCTACGTGCTGTTGTGTTCCCTGTCTCTCTCAGTCCGCCCAGGTGTGTGTCATTTGTAATTACCTCTTGTATATCTGTCCTGTTTCCCCTGTCAGCGTTGTCGGTTCATTGCCTTATGTAGGGTGCGCGTCCGAGATGTGTCTTCTGCCGGC
>OMKK01059242.1:4224-20590 GCA_900302305.1 Polymixia japonica
CCCGCCCCCGACCCCCCCCACCCCCCAATCACAAGCTGCCCCTCGTACCGCCTGATTATTCTACTGCTGTTAATCAATATTCTGAGGCTTTGGGTATGGTAACCCCATTTGAGCTGTTGCTGGGGTGTGGGGTCGTTCACTGGAACAGTGTGTGAGCGAGTCCATCAAGACTGTGGCTCAAACTTGAAATTATTTTGTGGAATAAGGTATTAAGTTGACCTACTGCGTCACGTCTTTATGCAGTGGAGCGCGTTCAGTATATCAAGTGATAACAGCCAGCCATATTTCATTAGGGGGGGGGACATATTGCACGTAAGATACAGACCAATGGCACCACAAATCTATTGAATCTACTTATTTCCAACAAGGTTGTTTCCAACAAGGTTGGAAAACAAAATTAAAACCACAACGAATTAAAGAACATTTCACAAATAAGCAGGAACCAAATCACACCTAAGAGAAATCAAAAGAAGCCTTTTAAATGAAAAGAAATACTGGCCTGCTATGTTCTGTATGGAGAGGGGGCCTCTGTAACCGCATTCAGAGAACACAGCAAAGCCAGCTGATCATTATAAGGTGTTGTGATTCGTCTCCTATAAACCAGCTATTTAAGAAGTCCACTAGTTGCATCCCATCTACAACGGTCAGTTAGTTTTCACAATCAAAGGAGTCAAGGTTGTTACAAGGCTTGTTAGTGAACTAAACACAGACATAATCTGCATTCCTTAGTGTATAAACATTTAAAATGCAGATAAAAACGAATAGCACTCAATTCATTCTTGTTTCATCAATCATCATCCCAACTATGAGTTGTTTATACACTATAAATGTCAAATAACACTACAATTGCAAAGTATAGCAACTTTTGTGTTACTTCACAAAAACGAGTGTAAGCAATATAGACCAATAATCTAATAAAATCAAAAACTCTTCAGGATTGGTGCCTTTTATTACAAATGTACCTGTTGAATCATGTGAAGATGGTAGGACACTAAACTTTAAGGGGAAAGGACTATAAACCAGTTTAAACCATATTTGAATTTAATAGTAATGTCATACCTCAATGTTCTTACTCGCAACATTCTTCACAACAGCAGGAAACAGTTCGGATGCATTTTTTCCTTTGGCAATCAGCTGAAAAACAGAATAATTATGAAAACGATATTATTGACAAATCTCATTAGTGCCATTCTATTGAAAAACTGACTGTTTATTGTACACATAAGCATATTAGATAGAACTTCAATGTGGAGCATACACAATGTAGTTGTGACTGATTTAAAAAAGGTTCTGTTGGTGAGGTAACCAATCCACTCACCCCAACAATCCTTTTCATGGCCTCCAGTTTGTGCGATTCCTTGTTGCTCTCCAGCATCTCCTTAAGGTCCTCATTCCTGGGGACAGAAAATATGGCACGTTCATCATCTGTGAGGTCATTGCACTGTTAGCCTTTGTTGTAAATTCTACAGTGGGTCACTTTAGATTGGCCAGTAACATACGGTATAAGCAATTTACAGCAGATAGCTGTTATGAAATGCATTATGGGACATTTCGCTTAGTTTTACAGCATGACACCGTAGCACACTGTAAATACTATACAAACTACAGTAATGTACTGTAAATAGAGGCACCAAATGTATTTTCAACACATGCAAAACTGTTTGCAGTTTTTCAAGCAGTGCTGAATTGACGGTAAGTTTGTGCAACTGTTATACCCTTTAACTAAGCGATATGACTGAAAAGTGATCTCACATTTTTGGAGCCAATGGTGATATTCGTTACAAGACAATATTTTTTATATCTTTTCTACACTACATATCCAAATAATGTCTTGCATAAAAACGTCAGCTACGAGTGGGTGGAGTTGTGACATGCAGGAAACTGGAGCAAAGGGGACAAAGGGAGAGGAACGGTGTTGTTAAATTATATTAAAAAAACACATAGGCTAAATTATATCAATATCTCGATATTCACATTTTCATATCATCATTGAAATATATCACAATATATTGGAAAACTCACCCAGCCCTATATGGCCCAGCCCTACCTTTAACTAAACAATTAATCTAAATTGTGCCATGTATGAAGTTAGGTTCCCAAACCTGGTTTATTGAAATGACAAACACGGGAGGCAACGTCAGCTATAACCATTTTCCTGCTAGCTAACAAAGCTTGAGTGTGCAAGATAGCAACAGACGCTGTTATAAGTTATAAGACAAGAAGACTAAAACTATAAGATAGGTATAAGACTCTACGTTAGCTCTACGAGCCCTCTAAAAATCGGATGGCCTTGAATATGTTTGTACAACACTCAAAAGGGAGGAGCGTGTAACTCATAACATCCTCGCTCTAACCACAGCTTTAGATGAATGGAAGCTACTAGCTAGTGATAACTAAAGGACTGAACTTGTATAGCGAAAGATACCAAAAGGTGAAGTGGGGCAAACACAAAGTCTTCTCACTGAAATTGAGCAAGAGGGAGGGACCAACAAAGACCACATTGGCATTATCGCAATCCTCATTCAGCAGATGTAAATATCAGTAGGTTTATACATTCATACATTAGAGTATAGTTTGTACTGTGTTCCATGTTCCTGTATAGTGGTAAAATAGACACAGAAATACAAAATTTCTAGTTAGAACTTAGGGAAGCACCGATACAATACTGGTATCGTCTGGGCCGATACCAGGCTAAAACAGGGCATCGGTATCTGAGAATTTCCCCAATACTAAAATCTGATACCAAGAGCCATGTGTAATATGTCAGAAACCAAAGCAAAGCAGCTTGTTTTTTTTTGTAGTTTTGACACATATAAAGATGTTAGATCTCTCTAATGGGGGAAAAAATGGATTACGTCTTGATAATTTTTGTCCAATGACGCCAAACTAATGGTAAGCCTGTACTGTTCAGTAAAAGTAATGGATCGGATCAGTACTTGGACTAAGTTTAGGACTCTGCATCGATAGCAGCAGTGAAAAAGTGGTATTGATGCATCCCTATCACAAATGCATCCTTCTCCTTGTGATTTTCAGGAGCCTTGGCCACATACTTTAACTGTTTCTATGTAGTTAATACTGAATACCGGGAATACCAGCTGTGTGCCAGTAAATTACTGTCCGATTACAGTGCAGTGGCTAATGGTGTGTAAGAGAGGCCAAGTATTGCGGAGGCGTCTATACCTAATCCATTTTTAGATTCAGATCTCTACCACAGATATTGTACAGGCTCTGTGTTTACCATGTCTAAACAACAGAGCATGATGTTTTCGCACGCTTCAGCTAGTCATGCAGATAGCATCAGCCATCACGGTTTACAGGATACATATCCAAGAGTCACATGTCCAAGAGTTCTACTCGATGAAAGAGGTAATGTCGAGACAAAAGCAAACAAATTTAGGTGTTTGTTCTATCAGCCTAGGCAGATTTCTACCATTTATAGGAAGTAAAG
The DNA here is from genome assembly GCA_900302305.1 of Polymixia japonica. Classification (NCBI taxonomy): domain Eukaryota; kingdom Metazoa; phylum Chordata; class Actinopteri; order Polymixiiformes; family Polymixiidae; genus Polymixia; species Polymixia japonica. The sequence continues at coordinate 7,673 of OMKK01059242.1, forward strand.
CAACTGTGTGAGCAGAGAATGGCAAGATTGGCAGTGTGTTACAACAATCACAGCAGCAGGGGAAGAAAAAGAATGGTTAGGCTAAAGTCCACAATGATCATGATTCATTTAAAATAATCTGGAACAATAACTGAATGACATCACAAAATAGTATCACATCAAACATCAAAAGGAAAAAGAATGTCATTTAAACCAGTTTACGCTGTATTCTTATTTGGCCATATTTTAAACCATTGTGATACAGGTCACATGGCTTGTGCTTTTGTTGAAAAAATTATGCAACACTTATAAAGACTCAATGGTTTTCTTTAAGGAAACACAACTTATAGCAAATAGGACTTAAGTCTGACAAATCTTTTGTTCATAAAACAGTAAAAAAACAGTAAAAGTAAAAAAATAAAAGATGGTTTATGTTAGGCTAGTCTAACAAAGTGCTGTTGCATCATTCAACTACAGTACCCGGTTCTGTGTGTCTCCCCAGGGCTACTGTTGCCGTTGGTGTGTGTAAGGGCCTGTTCTTCCTGACTGAGCTTGGTCTTCAGCGTGAGCTGTAGGTTCTCAGCGGACACTAGTGCCGTCTTCACTGCCCCCACCGTCTCCAAGCGCAGAGCAGAGAAACCCCCATCCATACTGGCGGTCCAACAACAGAGCCCAGGCTAAACACTTCAGGCGCTGAGGATGTGTTGAGCTCTTTGAAGAATAGAGTCCACCTCAACAAACTCTACTGTCTGTATCTCCAGTGACTGAAGAGTGTAATGGTGCTATGTTAATTACTTTCCTTCGGGCTGTGTGCTCTCTTCTTTCGTCTTTTTTTTTTTTTTGTCCAGAACTGCCAAAGCAAAAAAAATGAACAGACTCCACTTTACTGCTGATTCACTACCGTCTTCCTCTTCTCTTAGGCAAAAAAAGTCACAAGATGCCCCATCCGCCCGCTAATGGCTAGAGTCATCCTTATGCTTGAGGGTAGTCAAAGGCTCATTCTAGTAAGACCTCTCTCTCCCTTTGCTCAGTCCACACTCTATCAACAGGCTCAAACTAGCATCAGCCTCGTCCACAGCTCTCCAATACACTCGAGATATTCTCTTCTGCGGTCGAGAGACTACCATGGTTTGTTACGGTATGTACCTAGTGGCTGTGTAAGTAACTCTGTCTCTGTGCGGCTGTGGTCACTTCCCCCAGGGGGAAACGGGAGGGCCTTATCAGTGCCAGTGGGTAAACAGTGAGCAACTTTTCATCACCTTCATAGCACATTAATTCACTTGAGCCCAACGCCACCAAGCGCACATTATGCTGTTAGCTTTGTCTGGCCCAGCAGGCCAGGGCTAACCCGTCCTGCTGAAACTCCCCTCGCCCACCAAAGACAACCACACATCTGGGAGAGCTGCACTCGTTACATTGCTACGTCATCCATAACAGTAACAAGCTTAATATATATATAAATATATATATAGGACTCAGTGTCCAGAAGATTAAGCCTTCTTATTTACTAGATTCCTGTTTTCCATTAGTCATGGTTGAAAAATGTAGCAATGTTTCAAATTAATTCCTTTTTATTCTTAACCAGTATAGCTATTCTTGAAAACCAAAGCGGAGTTGGTCTGCCTTGTATCACAAGATGAAAAACTCACAAACTCATACGCATAGTATACTAGTTTTTATTTCATAAATATAAATTCAATATTGTTAACTACTGAATCAACAATAAAATGACATGCAGACAGGTGCCAATGTGGTCAACACGCATCGCTCTCAGTTTCTCCATATATCCAAATCAAACTATGTACATCATGTCTGGCTGATTGTGAGCTTTTCAGATATTTTTCCCATCACTGCCTGGACGGATTACAATATTGTTTACCCATGGCAGTTTCCTAATGAATATTTATAATAAGCAGACTATACATGTATCCAACTCATTTGATGCAATCTTCTTATGTGTGAAAAGAAAACACTTTTGATTCTTATGGCTATGGTTCTACTTTATCAATGCGATTTGTGAATTTGATCATACAGGTCAGATCTTATGAGGTCACATTAAATCCACCCTTGGCCTGAAAATGACTCTTGGCCCAACTCTTATCCTGAGTCTCTTTACATTGCTCATATGTGCATTATTGCTGGATTGTGTCCAGACTATACAACTGAGATCACAGTGCAAGCCCGACGACCTACATATCTGGTTTTGAAGAATTTGGGGAAAATTTTATTTTAGTGTGTCCAAATCTATCACTTAGCACAGTGTTCACATCTTTACACATTGTTGGATTGATGATAGAGACCATAAGTCATTTATTCTAATGGGGAATGATTGACAGATGGACAGTAACAGATTAGTCCCCATGTGGCTGCTGGCTATGTTGGCAAATACATTAACAGCATCTATTTTGGCAACAAACAGCAATTAACCCTAGATAGGAGATTAACTTTGGAGCCAATGTAATTTCTGCAATAAACACAAACAGAAAACTGAATTTCATTATTAAATATTTAATGTAAGAAAATGTTCAATGATAGTGAGGGTATTGGTGATAATTACAATTATATGCTTGCCTGTTACATTTTTCTTAAATCTTAAATTAGGCATTATCCCTTTAAAACGTATGTATTTTTATTTTGAGGGTGTTTTCCAGGCAGGAAGGTACCCTAAAATGTTGATGGAAGTATCATTATGGACATTCACATTCTGTCAGAGAAAGTGTATTGTTCCAGTGTTTCTTGTAGTTGAGATTACATTGATAAGCAAAAAAAGAAGAAATAAAAATTAAAAATTGAGCAGTGTTTCCATGTGGTATTATTATTAAAAACAAATTACATCACTGTCACAAAGACCAATGAGACAGTTGTTTGTTGTAGTTTTTTTCATTTAGTTCAGTTTTTTCATTAGCTTGTTAGCTTTAGCTAACATGTTTGGGCTATTTCACTGGTTTACGAACCCGGCCATAGCACAAAGCACAAAAACGTAGCACAAAAACGTTACGGTACTAGACCTCAAATAATAACTCTACATTTTAATGTTGTAGCTCTCCTAAGGCATTATCAAATAAAATGTCTTACTGTTAACAAAATGCTCCAAATATTCATTGTTGTGCTCGGCTATGTTGAAAAAGACAATGATGTCAGAACTGGGCCAACTTGTGCATCTAGAATTCCGATTTACCCGACTTGATTATCCGACTTTGTAGGGTGTTCACGTCCAACATATGCTGTGATTTTCTGTTTATACCTTTCTCTCGTAATATCATCTAAACTAGCACAGTACAGGCTTTCCTCCATCTCGTCCATTCTGCTTTCACTTCCTGCCCTCCATCTGAATTTCGCGTGTCATCGGAATCATGTGACTGCAAACAACGAATGGTGTAACTTCATCACTCAGTCAGTGAGTCAGTCAGTCAGTCAGTGACAGACAGTCGCGTTTATAGGGCTTCACATAAAATCACGTGCTTCTGTCCCTCAATATGATCTGGCATATATCCCTCAGACAGCAAGAGGTAGCCTATATGACCACAGGATAGACTCATCCACAAGAATGTGGTTTCTCCCATGTCATATGACAACCATTAGGCTATGTCAAATGACAAGGCTAATTTCATTTTAAAGGAGCTGACCCAACATGCCCTCTGAAGTTTGCAGACAAGCTTTTCCCAGTTCAGCATGGCATTCAAAGTATATAAAGAAGCTAGGTCTACATGTCATCAACAGCGAAGCAAGGTACATATAATACATACAAAATAAAAACTTCAGCAGCTCTCACAACATTTTTATAGTTTTACAAGAAAATTACTGGCTGGTAAAGTATGATAATCACATAAAAAGCTAATTAAAATAACTAGGCTGACTAAAGAAACTAATTAAACTAGCAACATTTCAGTTGTTTACACTAGTTCAGGAATTCTTCATGAAGCTAACTGTTGGTAGAAGTAAAGGGATGTGTGGACTCTCACTGATATTGCCATGTGCTATGCTATTATCAGGAACAAACCCACTAATTGATGACAGAACACAGTTCTGTGCATTGTGAATTCCAGATGGAGACATAATGTTCCAATAGAAGCATCATTCATTCCCTGGTATTTTCTTCCTGGTCTTCCAACTTGGCCTAGATGTAGCCAACAATATGACCTAGCCTTGCTTAACTGAATAGACTATCATGTGAGACAGCTTAGAGAGTCACTTAAGCATACTAAACAAGAATAAACATTACGCTCAATTGTACAGATAGGTGACATACAAACAAATATTTAAACAGGTTTTCAGAAAGATCTGTCTGAATTTAATGGTAGGCCATTGCTTTCCAGGCAGAATTCTCAAAACAAAACCAAATGCTGCAGCATAAGTTTGCTAAAGTTCAGCTAATTCAGTAGTGTTACAGCCACAATGGTTTTGGAATACCCACAAAAGGCCAGCATTAATCCTGACGCGTAAGAGCAGCTCAAATCGAATACTAAGCCTAACGTCTAGAAATTGTTCAAATGTGGTGCATTAATACACATTCAGAGGGCATTAAAACAGAGTAACTCAACTTTTAAAAACACTAAATACATTTACAGAAAACTTGAATGAAGGGACGAATCAAGGATGGTGACTGACTGCCCTCTAGTGACATGTTACTTTGATTGAAACCAGGGAATTGAACCACCCAGGCAAGATTATTAGGTCTTTTTAGCTTTGTAATATTGGATAGTCAAAATTATGATGACAAATATTACAATATTTAGAATTCTTAATAATAATAGTAATATCAAAAAGACAAATCTCTGCAGTATTTCTCCTCCTAGTTTTGCCAGGGAAACACAGAGAGCCCAATGGACACCCATAAGACCACGTCTGCTGACAACATCAAAGATGTGGACAGAACAATAGAAAGAGAAAATCAAGAAAACGCAGAGGGTATGTGAAGAAACAGGAATTTCCATTAGAAAGTCAGAGAGTTTAAAAAGGGGGAAAAAAAGATTTCTTGACAAATCCTAGTACTGCAAATCACACCTCTGGGTATAGAAATTAAATGACAAAATTACAAGGCAGGGGGAGTGACCTTGACTGGGATATAAAAGTATAGTAAAAATTCTAATAGCCATAAGATTTCTAGTGAATATGAATTCCATGTATTTGAAAGATAATCATGTTGCTGTTGATCAATTCTGTTGCTGCGATACATAAAACCCTGAAAAATAGGATCCATACATATAATTTGTCTTATTGTTGTTTTTTTATTACCTCGTCATTCTATTCTTCGGTCTATGTTCTCCTTCTGTTAAAAGGCAGAGATCTTATATTACTCAACAATTATATATTAAATTATCACTTTTAGCAGAGGTCCTAGGAGACCTAGACCTAGACTACTACTAAATAATCACTTAAAATAAAGTTGAAGAAACAGTGCCATTTAAGAGTAATCAGGTTTCACAAAGCAACATAGCATGTTGTACCTACTGATAAGGTAGTAAACAGAACTCAGGATAACAAGCAGTGTTTTGCAGGTCTCTTCATTGATTTTTTTTTATTTTTCATTGATTCTTTGACCATAGAGCACAAACTGACCAATATTACATTTGTCAAAAGAGGCTGTATACTGTTTTTTGAATTATCTTTCTGGTAGGTCCCAATGTGCACAATTTGATGGTCTTACTTTATGATGGTAAAATGCCTGCAATGGAATGTGCACTAGGGTTTGGTAATAGGTCCACTTAACTCAGTATTTAACAGCTTGGATCGAAATGCATCTTCAATAATCCAGCTATTAAAAAATTACATTCTGCGTTCTACATTGCACAAACTTGATAAAAATAAGTGTCTATGACTTTTACTAATGCTGAAATCCTCAAATCTAAAAGTTTTTCTTTTAAGTCTTTAAAACACTGCTAACCGCCAAGCTGTTGCCAGTACTTGATTATAGAGACCTGCTGCATATGAATGCATAACCCAGTGTCTGCATATGTAGATATGGTATTGTTCAAATTTGTTACCAGCAGTAAGGCCCTCAAACTTTATTGTACATTGTATTCCAGGGCTGGTTGGCCTTTTCTGTCCATGCATACACTCAATTCACTGGCATACCTTTATTTATAAGGCCATACAGAGGATGTTTGACCTCAATTTATCTATATTATATAGAACTGTGGTGGACAGTCATGTCTTAGGTTGCAAGGGTCATGTCTGCTGACTCTCTAAAGTGCTGACAAATATGAGTTAGAAAGCCTCTGTCCCCTCTGCATGGAATACCCTGTGGAAAGATTTGAAACTTACAGAAATGGTTCTTAGTGAGTATAAAGCAGTTGTTATGATTATGAGAGGTGAACTGGGATACATTGATTAAGTTAAATTTACCCCCCTCCCCCAACCACACACCTCAGTTTTTCTGAGTTTATCTATTACTTGTGAAAATTTTAGATTGCCTATAGCTTAGTGTGCTGCAGCTTTCCTGACCAGGTCTCTCTTGTAATAGAGGTCGTTGTTCTCAACGGGCAAATGTAAATACAAAAGATTAAATTAAGTAAACAGCACGAAACTCATTTTGTCTTTAGTCAACGCCGAAACAGCCACAAGGAACACGTACACGGGGCATACACTGACACCTTGCATTACCATGCAAAACATAGTTGACATATCTATTCGCCATCACCGCCTGGTTGATGCTGTAGCTTGCTGGCCTGCCTCTTAGTGCTTCAAACCAGCTAATCCAAGTTAGCTGCGTTGAATTTAAGACATTAGCCTGACGTGTTAGAAAACACAACACTAACATGAAATGGGACATGTCTGACTTACTTTTTAAAGTCAGTGCTGAAAAGTCCAAAGCTTGCCCCTGCTCCTGAGGTGGTTGAGGTGCTCTCCTGCCCCGCTTCCACAGCAGCCTCTGCTCCTCCTTGATCATTGTACAAGGTGTTCGTCGACATGTTCAACATTTCAAGAAGTGGACAGCAAATTGATATGGAACGCAGTAATCTCTATTCTATTTCAGGCTATGTACAGCTCACAAACGTAATATTATTTACGTGATTTATTCATTAAGTTACTGCAAAGCGAAACTTTGCTAAGATTTCAAGCAACTTTTACACGCAGTAGCGGAAGTGTGAGTTGGACAAGTTCGTGTCACATGACAAAGCTACAGCTACAGAGAGGCCATAGAACTAGAAGTTATAGAAGAGATTATTATATCTAATAATTTAGGAGTTCTTGTCGGTCTCAACTGGTTTTTATTCTATAAATTATATATCTGCAGCGCCTGGTCATACTGTTGCCAAGGTTACTGTGATCACAAGCCAATTCATGTTCAGATGAAGCACACAAACCCATGTACATGTGTCATGTAGACATTACATTTAGGGTTTCCGCGCAAAGGGGAATGTTTTTTATATTTGAAAACCATTCAAGACACCTTTTCTCGTGAGCAATTAGTCAAAATGATACAAATACTGAACGGTAAAATCACTGACAAACTCTTTACTTTGATATAAGACAATCGAAAAATTACAAAAACACGAATTTAGTCAATATTACAATATTTGCGTTGGATTGATTATTGTATTCCATTCATCTTTGACTATCGTATCAATTTGAACATTTCCCTTTTCATAAAGGTATAACATCCATCACATTTGAAGATGATGACATGCCTAGGAAAGACTAAGAAATAGGAGCTATTTAAATTTTTTGACTCCACTTTTGGATTTTTCTAACAAACTTCATAGGGCCAATGAAGTTCTTTATTAGGGCTCTCTCAACAACCCATGGGTAACACACTTCCGCAAGCGTATACCGGACGTGACGTTACCTTTACTTCGTCACGATGTCGTTTCTTGATTTCACGCTGGTGGCCAATCTTCTCGTTTTAAATCTCTGAGTATGATCACCACTTGACGCGTCACTTCCGATCGTGACGTTTTCCGTCTGCAGCAAAGCAAGACGTTGTTTTGAAGTATCTATAAATTGTGGTATTTGTACTAGTTTTCGCACAGATCTAAACAAAACACTTAAAGACATCTTCGGTATAGGATGTCAGATTTCGACAGTAACCCGTTCGCGGATCCGGACTTCAGCAATCCTTTTCAGGTAGTTAGCCAGTTAGCGTTAGCTGCTGTATCATCTAACGTTAACTAACGTTGCTGTTACCAAAGTCAGTAACGGCTATCTCGTGTTAGATGGCTGAGATAAAGCCAAGAATTTGACAGACGATTAATCATGTTTAAATGGTTTTATTTAAAAGGTTTTGATTCAGCTGTTGGTGCCGAGGCCCTTTGCTGTCAGTTAAACGTTGTCATTTTACTTGACTTTTCTTTGACACATGACATAACTACATGTAGCGTTGACGCTGTGCTGCCATCAAGTTGGATGGATGGAATGTTCTATTCTGCATTGTCATTTTAATGTGTCACTTGCCCAACACTCTTCTTATTACTTGAAAAGAATAGCCTGATTTTGTAAAATCCACATTTTTCCATAGAATAAGCTGTTATTCACTTATTCTTGCTAGGGTTTTTTGTGTGTTTTTTACTTCTCTGCCATGTTAAAATAGTTCACTGTTTATTAGCCTTAGATTGTCATCTTAATAAATAAACTATGGTGAAGAATTCTCTTCGATGTGTGGAAGTTATAAAACATAGCCTAGATGACTAGGTCGACTTGTCATACCAACCAGTTGCAATGATTACTAAGGAACCATTAGATCACCATTAGATAGGGTAGATTTCCTAACGTATGGCTTTCAGTTTCTGTTGTTAGAACCAAATGGAACATCAAACCCGCTCATTTCACAGCATCATCTCAGCTACTGCCTTTAACATCAGGCCACACTGAGGCACAGGAACGTTTTAGTTATTATACCTATTTAACATGATGCTAGACATCTGTAACTAACGGATGAAGATGGCATTCTGACCCCATGCACTTGCCTTAAAAACCACAATGAAAGCAAATTACATATTTTTGAGGCTGTATGGTTACAAATTTTATTGCTTTGATTATGGCATTATCTTTACATAGGCTTACATCTGGAAGACAATGTAATCGATCTTGTGCTGCTTAGCTCACTAGGACAGGCATGTAAGGAGGGCCTGAATTTGATTGGCATGGAGACCAGGACTGATGTTATTTATTGCTCTCTCTCTCTCTCGCTCTCTCACTCTCACTCACATTCACACACAGGCACATACATCTTAGATGAACAATAGGAAAAGCAAGTTTAAAGGCACAATCCACGATTGGTTTTTACTCACATTGCCTCAGTCAATGTCAGCCATCTTTCGCTTAGTGAATTTCGGCAGTAAATACAGGAGTTCCTCGTGTTTGAGTGGCTTTTAAAGGTTTTCTGGCAAAATGCTTCCAAACATCCACATCACACTGTTTCTAAAACAAACAGAAGTGGGACGACGTGACCATTCAAGTCAACCACAGATTATGCCTTTAAGACAGGACTCAAGCTGACTACCACACAGCATATCAGAGAAAATATGTTATACCAGAAATCTGTACTGGTGTGTTTTCCAACCATGTTGCATTCTACTGTGTGTATGTTTTAATGCAGTACTGCACAGGTGTACAGATGCATTAGTGAACAAGTGCTAAGATTAACTATTATTTTCATAGTTTACACCAGCTCTTAACATAGGCACTTATAAAATACTTTCAGTGAAAATGCAGTTGTAGGACAACCTATCACTGGAGCTGTGGTGTATTGACGACACAGACACAAAGTCAATTATTCATGAAACCTCATTAACATTCCGCAGTGTGATTAGTTGTCCTCTGCTGTGCTGCCATTTTTCTGTTTGTTGGCTTTCACTTTCGCCTGAGCCTTAGGACAAATGGAGCTTCCTACCCTACTCCGAGCTATCTTCAATACTTGATGAAATCATATGGTGCTGTCATTGTGACAGGTGGTGCCTGGATCCAAACTGGCCACTTTCCTCCTAGTTCTCATTACTCCTATTCATGCATCAGACAGTTAATCTCTTCTGGCCTGTTTCTCGGGTTGTTGGCTAATGACAGAAATTAGGCTATAGCATTGAGTAGCATAGTGTGCATAGCTTGTTTCCATATTTCAGTTAATACAACACCCTATCAGGCAAATTAGCTGTTGCATTGCCTAGTCTCACTGGCCTAGTCAGTATAAGGTGACATGTTGCATAGATCATGGACAACAGAAAGCGCTGACTTTCCTACTACAGTACTACAGTACAGTAGCCTATGTATTAGAGTCGTAGCTATAATGTAGGTAGCTAGAATGATAATGGATCATCTGGCCTACGCACACGGGACACTGCCCATTTTATCTTCGTCTGCACAAGTACTGCAGTGGATAGTAGATCACTTGTTTGTGCATACTGATAGGAAACTGATTGCCATGCAGTTTGTTTGAATTGTTTTGCATGCAGCAATGCAACAGGTAGACTAGACTTTGTGATCATTTGATCATCTTGATTCTGTAGATTTGATGTTGAAAACACTGCAGTTAGCGGGTGTAAATGTGGTCGGTCGTTCAATAGGAACAAATTAAAGATTAATCACAATGCACCCTGAAATATTTATTACCCTGGTCTGGTGACAAGTAGCAGTCTGTGTGTGCAGCAGAGAAAGGGATGCTCGCCTAACTTGAAGAGTCAGGGAGACTGGAAGAGGGCTAAACTGGGACTGGACTGGGAAAGCACGTCTGGAATACACAGACTGGATATTAATCCTCAGTAGAATCTTGAATGAAACTAGTACATGACTGAAAACTGCTGATGGTAAGCTTACTTTTTTATTTTTTTTTATTTTAATTAAATGTCAGTACAACTGAGGCTACATAAATGGAAGTGACTCATGTACAGAAAGGCAAGGCGATAGTAAAATGTACTCTAAACTCTTCTCCACTTAAACGCGTCTCATATTTTCCTAGTAGCCTGTAAGTAGCTACACGCCATAAGTAAACACAGTTGGATTGCTACAGCTACTCAGCTCGGACAGACCTAACAATGTAGGGCTGTCTCCGAATATATTTGTCTTTATCTTACTTTTTGCTTTGTGTTTTTACGTAGCCGGGGGTGAAACTGCATTGTCTACACTGTGTGAATCCGGCTGTTGAGGTGTGCTTCTGTTGACACCAGTGTGAAGCTAGAATGTGTCTGAATGGACAGGAAAGTGTCGCAGCAGGTTTTATCTTTAGTACAGGGAGGCCGACAAAATACAAAGACTCCCTTCTTATGTGTTTGTCGTCACAGTAGCCAGAGGAAGAACCCTTAACAGAACTCACGGACCTGGTTATTTATAGACTACTTCCCATGAAAATTATTACAATCATCTCGTCTTTGCCGGTATTGAATTACAGGCTTGTAGCTGTTAGAGTACAGAGTGCAGTTTGGCCCTGAAGTTGTAGAATAATGGAGGAAGTCTTCCCTTCACTCATTTTCTGTAACAGTTGGTTTTGCTACTGGTGTTGTACTTGAGGAAGCAGAAGGAATGAACATGGAAAGATTATTTTCCACCTCGGTCATCACACTACAGTGTTACTGCTACTAAATGATGTAGTCTGACCACAACCCTTGTGAAAGCCAACCAAATAAGTAAAGGAAAAGAAAAGTATGTATTCTCTCCTTACTTGAGGCCTGTTCTCTCTGCGCTTGTATTTCTCAGGATCCGTCAGTGAAACAAGTAACACAAGCTGCTCCTCCAGGGTTGGAGGATTACAATCCCTTCACAGATGCCAACCCGGTCAGTACTGTTCCTGAAGCCTGTCGGAAACCATGATAATTACAGTTTATCTAGAGGCAGGGACCTCACAGTCTGAATAGATTCTCATCCATGGGGTTCATTTATAGGATGTTTTTGGTTATGAAACAAGTTACATCACAACGTTTACAGTCCAATTAGGTACGTCAGCCTTAATTATTTGCAAGATAACACAAGGTTGTCCTTTATTAACAATCGAGTTAATTGGAAAGAAACACAAGCCCCTAGACAAGTCATATAAATCCTAACTTTTGCTATTTGTTTTCACATTAGTTACTTAACGACAGTAGGCTGTTGGCCCTCCTTTGTTTCTAGCACATGAATAATGTTACTCATGTTTGTAGTATTCCCAGAAGTACTTGTTATTTTTGTGTGGCTTACCTTGTATATTAATGCAGCGCTTATCAAGTTCATACTTCCCTAGAATTACATATAAGACCCACACAGTCTACCTGTCCTCTTTTAATGTAAGGTACTGGCCGTATAGCATAAAACAGTACAGCTTAGACGACGTTGGCCAACAGGAGGTAAACTACTCTTACAGTTTTGTAATTTTAAACTGTAAGTTGTTTTAAACTTACAGAAGATGCCATTAAAAAAACACATACAAAATTTCAGAAAAATGAATTCAGAAATTATTTTCTTTTTTTCACATTGACGCAGAATTTTTTAACGAGTAAACAAGTGAACAGATGTGTGTATGCTGATTTTACGGTAGTATTGTAGGAGACATTGATTCACTTTGAAATAGTGACATCCTCAGGCAATACAATTTCTGGAAATGCAGCGCTGTAGCAGGCGGTCAGTAATGTAGCAAGTTACAGTTACAAGGTAGTGTAGAAATGCCTGGCTGTTAGCCAAATCATATTATCATTACAACCATCAACGTGTAGTTTTTCTCCCTAGACACCCTCGGGTATGGGACCCAAAGCACCTGCCTTCAACGCACAGCCTGCCATCATGAAACCCACGGAGGAGCCTCCACCCTACTCACAGCCTCAGACACAGGTATTATCGACCAGCCCTGTTCACAGAGATACAGCAGGGCCTCCCTCTGTCCGGGTTTAGTTTTTGTTCCACGGGTCACTGAGAAATGACGACCGAGTCACAGAGGTCGTTGGTGGGATGAGCGTTGAGAGCGTGCAGAGTAGCTGCTTTTCATTTGTTTTCGGTAATGTTTGTCTTTTTTTTTTTTTTTTTTTTAATTCTTTTTTTCAG
>OMKK01059243.1:6966-17216 GCA_900302305.1 Polymixia japonica
GGGGGGGGGGTATGTAGACAACATGGTGCGTAGGACTTTATCTGTTCTATTCCGCTGACTGCTTGCAGATGTACGGGTCCGTCCTCATAGCCTTGTAGCAGTAATTAAGCCAGGGAACAATGACTTGGGTACATTTTTCTGTCTCTCTTTCTCTCTCCATGTCGTTTGCTTTCTCAAAAGTTGGGCCAATTTTAAATCTAAAAACATATAAAGAAAGGACAGGAAATGCTGAGGCGGAATGTCCTCTGAAGCCCGTTCAAAGCTATCATATTTTAATTCCATCACGAGATCTTTTTTTAATTCCCTTTTTCCCCCTCGTCCCCGCGTTGCTTTAATCAGCGAGAGGCCGGGTCTCGCCGATCTGTCCTCCAGCGCGTTCGCCCTCGGATCCCCTCGTCAGTCGGTGTGGAAAATCCGTGTCATCGGACTCCCTCCGCTCCTGGTTCTGATTAGTGGAGGAGAGCTCCGGGAGTTCTGGATCCCGGGTCTCCAGCCTGCATTAACCACGGTCAGGCCCGATTCCACGCTCGTCTCTCTCGCACCTCGTCACGTCCCCGCGCGCCCAGCGCCCGAACTCCGTCGGGAGCCGGCCGATAAAGTCGAGGTTAGCGAACCCCCGCGGAGCGAGCGTCGAAGCGGCGTTTCCCTCCGCGAGATAATACGATCAGATGCAATGCTAGTGGAGATCTTTGAAGTGTTGACAGACAAGTATGATTTGAAGGGTACGCTGGGCTGAAGGTATGCTAAACAGTTTGTTCCATTGCACGAACCGAAATCCGTTCCAGACATTTCATTTTTCATTTGGATATATCTTTTAAGATTTGAAGTCATGCAAATCTTATTTTTATTTTCTCCTTCATGCATGTCACAACATCAAACGCTTTGTCAAAAGCCTCGGGGAAAAACGTCTTTATAAAAAGGCCCAGGTAGAGCGCAAAGCATAAATCTACGCGCAGGCCGAAAAAAACCCGGCGGTTAAAACAAAGGCCGGCGCTGCAGCTCCTTTTTGACAACAGCGCCTTTTGAAAGATGGAAAACAGGTCATTCTTAGGCCTCATCAAGGAGCTAAATCAAAGTAGGGAGTCGCTGTAGTCTAAGGAACGGGGTTAGGGGAGTGAAAACCATTACGAGTGCATTACCCAGGCAGTCTGGGAAGAAAAAAACAGAAAGGGGGAAAAAAGAGATATGGCACAGAGGAATCACAAAAGCAAAACAACCACAACAGTGGAGCTCGCCTTTAAAAAACCAGAGGGACAGAGCAAATGAGAAAGTCTTTCGTCTTGCGTGCGGTTTTGCGTAGATCTGCCCAATATCATGCGCCATAAACTGCAAAGAATGCTGGTTGTTGCTTGGCTCACAGGCTTCACAGGACCTGCAATTCAGCAACACCGATTTGAAAAAATAGTAAATTGCTTTAATTTTGCTGCGTTGCTCTCCCCCCGCCCGCCGAAGATTGCTTCAGTCTGTTGATTGAACTGCAGCTATAGAATAACACGGACGTCACGACAGTCCTCCCCCGAGAGTTTGTGATTCTTGCACTCGATTCTCGTTTTGTGATTTCAGACGGCCTTGCATGCGATGTTTATTTGGTCCATTAGGGCTGCGTTGAGTTTCCTACAGTTTATAACGGGACAACTTGAGAGGACTGTTGTTCTGTGTTGTTCTGTGAGTGTCTTTGTAGGAAGTAGGAGGGTGATTGTGACTGGGGGTCGGGGAGGCAGGAAGAGCCGGTATTGGTCCAGTCACCTGCCCGTCATTAACCACCTTCTATAGATGTGTGTTCCAGTAACACAGGGAGAGGAGCCCATGAAATAAGACAAAGACGCACTGCTTCAAAACAGGCAGTAATACAGACGGTTGAACTGATCCCCATAACGGGGAGAATTAGTGGTGTGGTGCGTGATTCATATTGGATCGGTTTGTTATTTTGGTGCCAAAAAAGCTCAGACGGGCAAGAACCAGAACATCCTCTTCATGTGTCCGTCCTCATTTAGGACCAAAGTAAACTCCAGTCTTTATAGGCAGGGTTACTCTGCAGGATGTTTTTATGACTGTCTTATTAGCAGCTGACGCTATAAAATGTCACGTCACTGATTTTCTTTTTAAGATTTGCTAGCAATGTTTAGGCCAGTCCTTCCAAGCAGGCCTTTAAAGGGATATCTCACTTTAGTACAACATCAGCAACATCCAGTTAACATTAGTAACAGCAAAACAAACCAGCGGGAGCCAAACTAAAACCAAGCTGTTCCACATACTTGGATAAACTGCAGCTATGGCAACAGGGTCAGTTAAAGGGGCAGTTCACTTTAGTGGAACATGTCAGGTTTCAGAAGCCTTTCCTTCATCTAAGTGCGTCTACAGGTAAGCTAGCGGCCACCGCTGCTCCCGTTGTCTGTTTTCAACACCCACGTTCCTCCTGGTCGACATTCACTTCCATTCATTTCAGGGCATTGTCTAAATATCATACTTCTCAAGTATAAACGAACTATGGCGATCTAAAATTCGATTCAATGTTTTTTTTCTGCTGTTTTGTATATGATACACTTCATCATATAAAAATATCAAAAATATGTATCTATAAATACGATACATTGTAATCTGACGTGCCATGATAAACGGCTATTAGCTAGTCTTCTCATGAGCATATTTATGCGTCGTTCTTGACACATCCTCTGACATCATGATCTCCACCAGGCGGTTCGTTATGTGTGTCGGCACCGTGCCTTTCAGACGACCCAGACGAAGGCTAAAGCAGAAACTCTGGTGATAAAATAAAAAATAAAAAGTTATCACTTGCATCTAGAGCCAGAGTGTGCGGTTTCTCCCTTTTTTTTTAAATTTAATTTTCTGTCGCCAACACCTCATAAGTCGACCCATGCTGTGCATTAACTCCTGTCTACCATCTAAAACCCTGTGAAATATTTTTTCCTGCGTCAAAGGTACGTGTTTTTAGGAGCTAATGTGCTAATTCCCAAATTATTGCTAAAGGAAATATTTGTCTTATGCAGTATGTGTAATTACGCGTTAAGTGTAGGTTAAAAAAAGAGATATCAGTCAGTCTGCTGTGTTTTACATTAGTTCTGTCTGCAGTCAAACTACACTTTAAGAGAATTAGTTCCTTTACGGATTTGAAAACGGGCACATTAACTCCTAAACATTAAACACAGTGGTTGCTAGCTTACTCGTAGATGCACTCATAGACGCAGGAAAGGCTTCTGAAACCTGACATGTTCTACTAAAGTCAAAAACTCCCTTCAACGTTTGCCATAGCTGCAGTTTATCCAAGTATGTGGAACAGCTTGGACATGATTTTAGTTTGGCTCCCTCTGGTTTGTTTTGCTGTTACTAATTTTAACTGGATGTTACTGGCAATGTCATAAACTCAAACACTTTTCTAAGAAAAATATTTGGATGAATTGAAAGGAATCTAGTATAGTGAGATACTAAGATAGACATCTTTAAATCCTAAACTCACCTTTTAACCCGTCACGCAACAAAGGGTGTATGGGAAAATTCTGTGTCTGGCGGTGTAACCTCTGGTATGCTTATGGGAATCACTAGGTGTGTGTGTGTGTGTGTGCACGCACGCACGCACGCCTGTGCTTGCATGTCTGTCATTATTTGTGCAAAGGTGTTTTGGAATCCTGCTAGCAACCTCAAACACCATGTAATCACACGGCAACCCGATGAGTGAGCTAATGTGTTGATATTGTGTCTGTATGCATTTTTCTATTCTAACAATGTATTCCTGCTCCGCTGCTCTCTCTCTCTCTCTCTCCTCTCTGTCAGGAGACCGGTTACTGGGAGAGGTCAGTGGGGAGGGTGGCTGAGCTGGCATCGGCCTTGATCCGGGACAGGACCCCTGCCCTGGTGGGACAGTTACTGCAGGCGTGAGGGAGAACCAGCACCAACCAACCGAAAAAAACAACAACAACCCTCACCGCCTCCACTTCAACTCTGACCCATACGCCCCAAGCCAGGAGGAGATCTGGATCTCCTGTGAGATGCCTCGAGGCTCCGAACTCGACCTTCCCTCGCGAGTCCCCAGTGAAAACAGACGAGAGCCCCGGAACGAAGCTGCCATTACCTGGCGATCAAGGTTCTCTCTCCCATGACTGAATCCGTATCTTAGCCACGAACCGCAGGGTGGGGAGTTGGAAGTGTTGTATTTCGGTTGTGGCTGTAAACTATCTTCTCTACCAGCCTCTTTGGCGGGTAACCAACCATCTTTGAGGTTCCAGCTTAAGAATCTTTTAAGTTTGAGGAAAAGTTAGTTTCCTGCCTCAGATCTGTGTTGACCACCCTGCATGTAGAGGTCAACTGAATGACAGCGATCACTTAGGGTTCTGTCATATTATTCTTATAATATGAGTATACTCTCTTACAAAGGTTGTGTCGTTTTCAACATTTCAACACATCTCTGTGTCTAATTTGGGACAGTACACATTTCTGTTAGGTTTCGTGTCGTCCATGATAACATATGTTGCGGTACTTTGTGTGGGATTTTATATGAGTGGTGTTGAAAAGTCCCAAACTAGTCCCAAACTAGACACGCGCGCGCCTTGAAAATGGAACATCCTCCTCAAGAGAGACGATTGCAGACCTGCGCCAGATCTGCGTTTATGGGAAACGACTGAAGATATAATCGTGAAATCACGAAATTATTTTCTGTATTACAGTGATACTGGACGGTTGTAAACGGGTAGTATTCAGAGGCCTTTGCCAAAACAATCGACTGGATGACTTGAAGTAAGGAACACTGAACTCACCGTACATCTAGATGTCAAGTGAATGATGGAGAGAGATTTGGGGTTTCAACACTATTACCAGTTTTTAAACTATTGCATTATACCACTACTATAATAATCTTTATCGCTGGGTAAAGCTATGGAATGGATTTAAACACTAATATGTAACAAGTGACCTAGTGAGTTTTTGTAATCCCTATAAACTGCCTATATGATAAAGATGACATATTGAACACGTGTTTCATGACATACTCTACTGTACCTGACGTCAGTTTGCATCTTGTTTGTTTGCACCTTGAGTTTTATTTATAAATCTACAAAGCTTTATTTACAAAGTTAAATAGGACTAAGGAGAGACATTGAGTGACAGCAACGTAGCCTGGTGGTGAGATAGACTGCGCTGTAACTGAAAGGTCACAGGTTAGATCCTCACAACGGCGTGCGTGGATCCCTGTTGGAAGTTCCCCTGAGCGAGACGCCGAACTCCTGCCTGGGCTGTTCCCGACTCTCTCCCTCCGTGTTCCCCTGACCCGTCTGCTGTCTTACCTTCCTGTCCCAGAGAGGTACGCGAGGAAAACGGATTCCTAATCGCACAGCATGTAATATGGTGAACTGAACCGAGCTAACTTGTGTACACAGCGAAGCCCATCCTTAGTCAGACCGCTTGTAATAGCTATTGAAGTGCTCTAGAGTTCTTTAAGTTTAGGGGCATGTCTAGTCGTCTGACGGAGACCCCACACATGAGCAGAGCCTTTAATGAAGGAGCTTAGAGGCAGCTACTGTTTCTCCCAGCAAACAAGATCTAATACCAGGAGACCCTGAGGCCCTTGGTTCCTCTTCTACTGTGTGTAGGATATATGGAAAGAGAGGGAGAGTGCGCCCAAGGTAGCAGATATCCCACTATTATGCCCAGTGTTCAAATGTGAAGCCCCAACTGTCAAATATATGGAGCACCTAAGTCATTAGAGGTGATCTGGGCTTATCCAACATCCAAGTTAACCTTTCAATCTTGGGTTACTGTGTGTGTGTGTGTGTGTGAGAGATTGTGTGTGTGCGTGCGTGTTGGGGGGTGGTGGGGTAGGTTTATTTGTATACGTGAATGGGGTCATCGTCAAGGTAATATGTTTGTCACAAAAGTGGAAAAAACAGGCTGGCACATCAAAGAGCCCTTTCAACCGCTGGTTCAGGAACTTTCCAAGGTGCGCCTCTAAGGCCCCGGTGCTTTTGTGTACAATCTTCCAGGGCTTCTCCCGTTTCTTGCGTTTCAACTTCCTACAAAACCGACTGGAATTCCGACTGTTGACAGACGGCCGCCCCAGGGGAGAGAAGACCTGCTGGCTTCCTGAGGTTAGTCTTAAAATAGATTTTTATCTATCACGTTATCAAGGTGTTATTATAGTAATTAAAGCACGCTTGTTTGCATCTCCAGTTGTGAACTTCAATTGGCATATTAGGCGTTTAGACGACTCCATTCTCCAGCGTGACTGACTGACTAAAATAGACCTAAATTCTAATTAAGCAACCAAAAGTGCCTAATTAGTGGCCAGCGCCATGGCGCCCTGACAGGTTATAAACTATTCATGCTATGATAATCTATTACAAGAAGTGCAAGATAGCAGGCTGAAGGATTTTTACTTTAAAGAAAGGCATTGAGGCATTGAGTTGGACGGTCATGCAAACACTGAGGAACCAGGAGGAAGAGGAGTCGAGTCCGGGAGGAAGAATAATGTTTTATTTGCGTTTAATGTTGACTTTATCCACTGCGTCGCCCTGGTGATCAGGCGTGGGGTTTATATTCGCATATATCTTTGTGTGTAGTGACACCTAGTGGACAGACATGACAATGACGTCTACTTTAGTGCAGGTTCATTATGTTTTCACCACTAGGGGGGGATGTTTAACGTGTAATGTATTCTGGTGACAGTTCATGTCAATCAGAACACCTGCTGGTTTCAACGTGTTTTGGATGAACGTTTGAGGACTGAGTCCAAAATCACATGAAGAAGAGCAAGTTATGGTTCTGCAGTTGCAAATAATGTGTTTTGTTGCCAAGTGAAATATCCTCAATTTGAACATTGTGACACCAGTTCTAAGAAAATTATAATAATGAAAATATGAATATAATCAAAATAATAGTAATTTTAAAAGGATAAAATCTGATTAGAGTACTTGCCTGATCACGCGTTTACAACCTGTGATCATGTGTCGAATTATTTCATGACAAACTTTGTGTTTTATTTCCAAAATTAAGATCTAATGGTTTGGACTAGGAGGAAAAAAAATGTCCTATTCTATAATTATGCGCCTCTACAACTGATCTCTAATGTTGTGGTAGAATGTGCTGCAGAAAGGATCCGTACTGACCTCATAGCCATTGTAATGTGTTTTTGTCTGAGCTGCGTTAGCGTTACGCTAACCAGGGCCACAGGCCTCGGCCAGCGTTCAGGCCAGGTCTTGTTTAGATATCACCGCCGCTGGGGTGCTGTGGAGAGCGAGACCCAAGCCAGATCCCACAGTACGGCTGTCTGTAGCCCTGCCAGGCTCAGACAGCGCGTCGTCACCCACGGCCAGCTAACCACAGTGCTGATTATGGCCATGGCACTGTAATAGCCCCTGGGCACTCCGTCTGCAAGTAGGTATGTGTGTGTGTGTGTGTGGTTGTGTGTGTGTCTACAGACTTTGGATGAATCAGGAAGTTCAGGAGGTGGGGTGCCAAGTACAATAACATAGGACACAGGAGGGAAGGTGTTCTGGAATGTGACCTTCTGATGTCATCTTGAACCGTAGCTTCTGGAATCCTGGAATGTACCAAGATATAGGGAGCAAGGATACTGAGTCTGACTTGGCTGGCTGTGATGGATTCACTCCGTGCGTACCGTCCGGGACGTGAACATAATTCATTTCCTGTATGCGGTGTGCTGTGCGGCTCGCTGTGCAGAGCGTAGCACTGACACTAACGATGTATGATCATAGCGTTCTGGATAGCAGGATCCACGAAATGACTTACGAGCTACTCGCAACTGCACTTTTATTTGTATTTTTGGACAATACTGCCATCTTGTGGATATAATCCTTTGAATTGCAGATTAGAACAAAAATAGTTGCAGTTCGAATCAACTGTCCAACACCACAAGATGCAGGCTGCACTGAAAATCACGTTGAAGGTTGTTGCCTCACGTACGCATACCACAACCGAAGCTACGACAACGTCAACCGATCGATTTTCGCAGAGGGCGCGTTATAAAACATCTATCAAACCGGCAGATGACCGGGGAGGGGTTGCAGTGCGGAAGAGGCTGGAGTGGAAACTGTTTTGATCGATGTTAGCGTGTCGTGGACAGAGCAGAGCAACAGGCCGGATTGTTGCATTTTACACGTCAGTGGATATTCAACTGGGGGAAGCGGGGCGGGGTAAGAACGAGACGGTTCCTAAAGCCAGAGGACCCGATTCTAAGCCCCAGTACTTCGGCCCTGCTGAAGTTTCCTTGAGCAAGACGCCGTGTTTACCAGCTCCGGGGATGGAGTTTTTTTTTAAGCTGACCCTGCTCTCACCTCGCTGTGGAAGGAGGGCAATCAAATAAAGAATTTAAAATAAAACAGGCTGGCAGTGAGTTGACAAGACCTGCCGGTCTACATGTGGGTTGGCAGAAGCCTCGAGGCAGGCTTGAGACTGGGAGGATGCCGGCTTGAATCCCAGAATGGATAAGAAAATCCGACGGGAACAAGGGACCTTTAAGACCTTTCAGATTCCCTTGAGCAAGGCACATACCGTAACTCCAAAATCCTCCAGTTCAGCGGCTCGGTGCCAGTAGAAGACTGCGGTTGCACTGGGCAGCTTCCAGTATCTAACAGTAGAAGACTGCGGTTGCACTGGGCAGCTTCCAGTATCTAACAGTAGAAGACTGCGGTTGCACTGGGCAGCTTCCAGGTGTGAATGTATGTAAATGTATGATGCAGGTTGCAACAGTGAAAATGCTCAGTCGAATTTGCCTTGATAAAACAAAGGTCTCTGCGGTGGAGGAGCGTTCACAACAGATGGTTCTCTCTGCAGCGTGGACCGTTCTCCTGGTTTTGGTGCGGTTTTGTTCACATGTCATTCAACAACAGAACCTGGCAGAAGTCTCTCTATTGTATTTTCTATTGCGCTGTCTTCTGTCTCGCTCCTGCTTTCCCACATATTTCCTTCGTCCTCACAAGATGACCACTCCTGCAGACCAAATTAATACCACATGTCCTCCGTCCTGAGCTGTCATTGGTCCACACAGCTGAGGTTCGCCTTATAAATGGGACACAGCAGGCTGCAGGATCTCCTGTTGACAGTGTCTGAAACAACCAGATGGAAATGGAGACAGTGAACCAGTCAGTCAACCAGACAGTCAGCCACTCAACTAGCCAGTCACCCAGTCAGTCAGTCAATCAGTCAGTGTGAAACACGGTATGACATAATGCCTGGTTCTGTCTCAAACTGAACGGGGTCTGGACTCATGGCGGTGAACCACAGTTGTGTGTTGAGCAACCTTCTGTTGAGTGATGAGTTCTGCCCCAGCTCACTACAGCTGAGGACCAGGTTGAGACCAGACCATGGTTCAAGAACACAGGAACGTATTGCGACCTTTTGCTCCTTCAACCGTCCCCACAAAGCATGAACGAGGTCCAAGCCCAGTTTACATTCCAGAGAGAGTTTAGTAATAAGGTGAATTGGTCCAAATTAGACACAACAATTATCCACAATTACCATGATGGGAAGGCCTTATTGCTCATCACTGTGGTTATTTATTCTTGGATAAAGCTGGACGGTTCGGATTATGGGTTCTTGTGTGTGCGTGTGTGTGTGTGCGTGCGTGTGTGTGTGCGTGTGTGCGATTCGTGGTATACGAGTGTGTTTGCGCCGCCACGGATTTTATAAATGGGGATGTTTCTTCAGTGTAAACCAAACTGCTAAGACACCAAACACAGAGAAGTGGGACACTCATTACCAGCCGTCTAGACCTCGATGCTCAGGGAGGAAAGAATGTGAAAATTCTCCCATTAAAGTGTGCAGATTATATGTAATTGCAATGCAAATAGAGAGGAGAGGAGGAGGATGACAAAGACAGAGAGAGAGAGAGAGAGAGAAGGAGAGATCCTCCACTGTCCAGGCCCTGAAACACACACACACACACACGCACGCACGCACGTTTGACAAATGTTGCTTTTTTCATGCTTTGGCAATATTGCTCTTTACTTTCATAACGATAAGGCGTGCTGAATTAACTGACGTTGACATCGAGAGAGAGACAGTGATAGATGCACGGCGAGAGAGAGAGCGAGAGAGAGAGAGAGAGAGAGAGAGAGAGAGCAGCTGCAGGCCTGGCCGGTGTTTCCCTGCGGAACCTCCCTCCAGATAGCAGCTCCATCATACTGACAGCCATGTTGCAGATCTGTGTGCGATTCAGACCGTGGAACGTCAACAGGGCTCCAGGTCTCCTCCGGCCGGCCAGCGTCCATCTTGGCTGTTTGTTT
>OMKK01059250.1:4442-21960 GCA_900302305.1 Polymixia japonica
TCAACTGAATAGCTTCCACTGTGAAGAATTTGATCCAGAATTTAATTACTTGAGACCCACAATAGATGTATTATTAAAAAAAAAAAAGCAACAGATTCACACATGTATTAAAATCTATGCTATTCATTAATTTTGTACAGAAATGTTTTTATAAAGGAAGACCAAAAATTTTAAGCAGCTTAATTTGATGTTTCTTTCTCATTCTCATTCTCTTTTCTTTTCTTTTCTTTTCTTTTTTTTTTTTTTTATGGGAGCGGTGCAGGGGGGTGCTGCTGAGCTGTGCAGCATTTGCTAAGACTGCTAATGACTGCAGGAGACTGTAAAGCCCCACTGTTTCACTATCAGTCATGTTCTGTTTTCTGCTACGCATCCCTAGCTGTTGGGATCATGCGGATATAATCCCAACCCAGTGGCAAACGTAAACAAAACTCCAACCCTTAAAGAAAAACAGTGACACATCCGTGAGCACAACGGTTTGAAGAGGCACAAGGAATGTAGAACAGATATAGAAACATGTTTACATGATGTTGATGCTAATAAGGGTATTTGCACCTTCAAAGTAGTGTGCTCATTCCCCTCGCAGATTTATACCAAAGGATGAAATTGGATTTACGTTTCTTTTATTGGTTATATGTCTTGAGTTCGACTTTCGTGATAGCGAGGCATCTTTCCGAGTCTGTTTTTCAAAACAAGACTATATTTTCTGAAAGAGGTAGGGTTCATGTAGAGAGGGGTCCATCTTCCAACCACTTGTACTCTGCCTATTACAACAGTGTCATTCTGTTACTTAAAAAAAAAAAAAAAAAAACTCATGGGACCGACCGTACTTCCAAATGCTTTATTTTGCTTTGATTCTAGTTTACTATATATTCTCTTCCCATAAATGAAAGCCAAGACCGGAGACTGTCAATAAAACAAATGCCGAGGATGCCATATCACCAGGGGGGCTAGAGAGTCCGGCCTCATCTGGCTGGCCCTGGCATAATGTTTGTCAGGAAGAGTAACAGCGCTGATAGAAGCCAAACCTATGAAAGTCACTTTCAGTGTTGTAACAGAAAAACGGCTCACCGCATTTGTTTCTCTAGCTTTGCCTTCCTTTCTACGTCTGTGTCCTCTCCTTTTTTTTTTTTTTTACATCAGCGCCCATCTCACTGCCATGCTCCTTACCTGTCTCTCTAATGATGTTGTTCAGAAAACGGATAAACACAAGTGCGTGGGGTATGGTAATAACTGATTTGACAGCTGCTGATGAAAATATAAACTGGTAAATTGTTCAACCTTTGTAGCTGTCAATCAGAGAAGTGGAGAAACAGCGGAGAATCTTTACGAGAAAAGAATGATGTAGACTTGTTTTCTTTTCTGCAGTGCTATTTGACAGCATTGTGACCATGTTATCTTTAAAGCCACTACAGACTTTGTAAACAAATGCCAGTGTGTAGTTGCTGGGCTTTGAAAAACAAAAACAAGCGGCTTGGTTGTCTTTGCGACAACAATGTAAAAAAAATAATACCACTAGGAGACTCAAGGGGTCGCCAAAATCAATCTCACGATCCTTCATGGAGCTGCTTTAAATATTCTTTATCAGATAATAATGTGCCGTAAGGAAATCAATTGCACGTTGAAACATATGATTTGTTAGTTCACAGCAAAATGGAGAGAATAGTTAGTAGAAGTATATATTCACTGACTATATCTTTCATTGTTTTTACGTAATATCTTTTTTTATTGATGCATTGGCCTTGAAATACATCAAATCGGTGCACTGAGAAGATACTCATATAATCACACTATTGTAAAACTTAAGGACAGGCGTACAGAAATAACTTCTGATGCAGTGTCATATCCTCTTGCTAATTAACCTCTGCATTTGCACAAACATAAATAGCATAAACAGTGCAGTAATTATTCTATTATAACTCCTGAATAGAATTTTAAATTACCTGCAATCTAGAATCACAAATGCAAATAAACTCCAAATAGAGGGGAAGCAGCTTGTAAAAAAAAAGTGTATTTGGAACCTTCGACTGGCATGTATCCTGTTTGACAGACACTTTTATTTGCAGTGATAAGCAACTAATACTATATTGATCTTATTTATCTTATTGATCTTATATTTGTTTTCATTTATGGGGCGTTCAATTACAAAGTCGGAATTTACTATGCTTACAGGCATTACAGTTAATGCACTGTAAATAAAATAACGCTATAATACGTATAATGGTATTATTATTGTATCAATAGTATTGGCTGTGAAGAATATGTTAATCAGATACAGTGGGAAGATACATTTTGAGAATAGTATATTTGATCTCTTGGAATAAGAGACCTTGAAGCCATGTTCTGCCTTTGTTCTTAATGCATTGATTACCGTCATCTTGTTCTCTTTTGCCTCTCTCGTTTTAAAATATGGCCACCAGGAAGGTTGAATGGGAATCAAACTGAGGTGGACTCTTTCAACAGAAAAAATATGACCTTCAACATATATGTTCTTGAAAGACTTCACGGCAAAAGCAATATTATTGTACACGGATACATTCTTCATTCTTGATCCCATGATGTTATTGTTATTATGGTATATTACACAATTCAATTGCTTTGTGAAGGATATAGGGACCTAGAACAACACTGTATATTTCGGAAGGAACATACATCAAATGTTCTTTCTTTCTTTCTTTTTGTAGCCACATCGTACATAAACACAGCATATGGCTTCCAAAAACCTTAAGTTGAGCATGAAAATGTGACTTGTTTTCTATTAGGTTAAATGGTATATAATGGAGATTTTATGATTTCACTTAAATCTTAGAGAGGAAAGCGGTTGTCCTGTAAAGGTGTAAATGTAAACTACTGTCATTCTAAGATCCATTCAACACTTTTCCATCGGTTCTCACCGCCAAAAGGATTCTTGGGGTCACTTTTAAGCAAATGCTCATACTCACTAGTATTATTAGAATGACTCGAAGACTGTGCGTGGGCGGGAGCTTTAATATGATTGGCTCTGGGACACTGTAAGCCTGAGTGGCAGCCCTTAATGGGAGCCCTGGAGAGGCAACCCAACAGCTGTGTGTTTGCAGCTAATGAGAGACCGGAGGAGGAGTGAGGATCACAGACTTACTCTCTGATAAACTCTTCCCTTAAAATGTCTGGGAAGATAGAAAATCATGTTTTCTCCAGAGAACATTGCTCCAGGCTCTCCTCTGTGACAAACCCTGCGTTTGACTCATTGCTCTTGGTCCATTGCTTATGTTTAGCAGATATGATCACTGGCGTCATGTTGGAAGAAAGGGGGCGAGTAGCTCTGGTAGTAGATGGATTATGCTCCCCTGTTGAGCAATGCTTATTTATGGCCTTAAGCAATGCATTGTTTTTTTAATTATACAGCTGCAGTGTTTAACAGATGAAGTCACATATATCTAAAGTATCTTACTCCAACATTCACTAACTTGCAAAGCCTTTGTCCTGTAGGACCAGTCTCATTGGCATAAGAGACCAATTATAGGCCTATACTCCAGGGTCAAACAAAATGATAAATTCCCCCAAATCTCCCGAGGTGATTGAAACGTCGTAATCATTTCCCTAGTTTAGCCTATATTCCAGTCGCCTGAGGGTGGCGCCAAATGAATAAACAGCGCCCCATTTGTTTTAATCCAGATTCCGTATGAGGCACTTTGCTAAATTGAATGCAAAAATCAACAAGTGGATCAGTGCGCAGTACCTGTTACATCACATCTGGACAGAAGTTATGCGATCAGAGAGATCATAAAGCCATGCATTGACATGCGTCCCCCCCCCACCGTTTTAATAGCATCGGACTGAAAGGGGGACAACTGTTGGTCGCAAGAATATAGCAGTGGTTTTTGATTCCTATGTGTCTCTCTGTGTTTTGTAACCCAGGGAGAGGAGAACTTCTAAATCCCGGGTTATCAGACGATTTCCTGGTAGGCAGACCAGCCATAATGTGATGTGAGAGAGAGAAGTTGCCGTTTCCATGAGCCCCACCTCCTCCCACGCTCCGATGAGCGGACCACTGTAGAGAGAGAGAGAGAGAGAGAGGGAGAGAGGGAGAGAGAGAGCAAGTGCCCTACCGACAATATCTCAGCAGTTGCTCAAAGCAAATGCTTCAGACGGTTCTCCTCGTTCAGGTGTGGGGCTACTTGGTTTTGATGGGGGGGGGACAACATTAATCGGCGTTTATAATGATGACAGCGCAGAGTCACTGCGTCCTTTAAGCGCGTCTTACTTGTGACAGAGGAAGCAGCCGGAGAAACTTGGACCAAAGGGATGCATCTTTAGAGAGAGAGAGAGAGAGAGAGATCAGTTGTTAAGGATCGGACATGGCACACGGTAGGGTCCCCTACGGAATAAGACATTTCATTTTCCAACGCACGCATAAACAAGTCTGACACAACCCGCTCATAACCTGCGATATTTTCGTGGACTTAAATTGACATTTTTTTTTTTTTTTTTTTTTTTTAAATGTAATTCAAAGGGCCACCAGACGACATGGACACGGGATCCTGGATTTTTTTAATGGGAAAGTTAATACGTCGTTTTAATGGATTCGCTGCCTGCTGAAGTTATTTTGATGTTACCGCTGAGACGGAGGTTTGAGGGTTAGACACCTGCCTCCGGGATCACACGGGAGACGGATTACGCTTGAAGCGCACACTTGGAAGTCATTGGCAAAGGTATTGAAATTATGGCAAAATAAACTAAAAAGTTGGTTTTAGTTGATTAACCGTGTGTGTTCGCCATACTAAAAATATGCGATGGGCTTATGGCTCAAGTTCCTCTTGAAAATGTGTTTGAATGTCTTAAGTGTAACGATGTAAGTCTAATAACAGTCGTGCTAATTTAAATTTCCTCCATTAACTTGTGTGCGGTGTAGTTTTTACTGTCTATATCCCTCTGGTCATTGTAATAGTTTGTTTGGGGGAAATATATACGCTAGACGTGTAGCTAGTTGTCGACAATGATGTCCTGATGAGACGACAGATTGTAATAAAATCACATCGCAGTAGATTATATGTATAAGCCTGTATGAGTAAAGGTATTAGGTCTGCACTTCACGGATGGTGATATGACAAAAAAAAAACAAAAAAAAAAACAATTCGGTGTGATAATACGCCGCTGTTTCCTGGCGAGAGGCTAATTTCATTGCATTATTCCAATGTGATTCTGTGAAGCAGAAGATATAAGCCATTTGCATCATCCGTTAGTCACAATCAGTCTGTTGCATTGCCTTCTATACTGACCGACCATGAACGCAACGTCCACAACCGTAATCAGTGGAGGATCTCAGTCTGTTGTGGCTATTTAATAGCAGTTTAACGTTTTTTTTTATTACAATTATGATTTATAGGTACCCTTAGCTTTTAGTAAACAATTAGACTATTTAATCAATACCGGGTCCTGTTCTTATTAAGAAAATGGCAATCTGTGTCGGTGGAAATATCCTAATTAGCGCATCCACACGGATAATCTACTCCCCTATCTAGTGGGAGTTAGTGGGATTCTGTGGTTTGTCGCCACTCAACAGACCACCGGTCAAATTGTATGTAGCGCTTTTTAGTGTAATTCTGCATCGTGACGTCTGTCAATGCTTCTATACCAGACCTTCAAAACAGAACAGATCAAAACAGGCCAGTAGCCTTTCTATGAGACGCTTCCCACAGTATCTGAAAGTAATGTATTGCCTAGTGAATGTGATTATCCATATAGGTCGTTTCGGGAGCAAACAGCAACAAAATGCTGTTTGGCTTAAGACAAACTAAAGCTAGGATGCCAACAATTCTCACAGACATACAGTCTATGGCAAAAGTATATCCACCCACCCACCTATCTATCTATCTATCTATCTATCTATCTATCTATCTATCTATCTATCTATCTATCTATCTATCTATCTATCTATCTATCTATCTATCCATCTATCTATCTATCTGCTGCTCACAAAATTCTGAAGGGAAAATATGAACAAAGGCGAAATGATAGATGGTAATCTATTATTCCCCAATTTGATATGAATGGATAATAATTATCTTACCCTGACAACAGGTAGTTAAGTGATGGCGACAGGCTCCGCCTTACACAGGTCCTCTACTTTGCTCTGGATACTTAAGGGTTTCTGGGAGATGTTAGTTACAGGATGTGCTAGCTTATGGAGTTGCTGTAGGGAGGATAACTGTTGCCCCTTTCGGTAACCAGAGCAAATGATGGAAAAAAAAGCACATGATGTATTTTGTCATTACTGCTCAAATCGCAACTGTCAATGTAAGAAAAAATAATGTCATATCCCTATAAAGTAATCTAAACCTAAAATCTGGTCACAGACCCATGACATACAACAGTATCAGCAAAGTCTTGTATCGCTAAAGTATCAGTATCACCAAAGTCTTGATATTTTCCTTAATATTCTCTACCAATGCCAAAATGCATCCACGTTAATCTCAGTGTGTTCACTAGGATTAGATCTTCAGGGTGGACACACATTTGTTAGTGTGGAATACAAGTATGACTCTATGACGGACTCAAATTCCCAGGTCCTGAGCTTGTGTAACAGCTAAAGACCATTGCATTCACACCAGGGTTCTTCAGGTAATGCAGTCACTTAAACAGGATAACATTTTACAATAAACTCTGGGAAGATTAGCCAAAGGAACCCTACAGCTGGAGTAATACTGCATAGTCTGAATCGTCATGGTGGGAGGGCAATGGTTTATAGCTGGTATGCTACCCCAGGGCACTAACTCAGTCAATACATCAAATCAATGGATAAAGTCATAGAACCACCCATTCATTCCAGACTGGACCAAAGCAGAGTAGAGCACATGCAACAGTTGAAATTCAATCAGGGTGAGCTGTACATAATGCTGTTGTAATTTGGATTTGGCAAAAGTACGTCTAGGATCTAGTGGTGCTGATGAAACATAACCTTTTAATACAGGATAAAGGTTAAGAAACCAATTATTAAATTACTTATATGACACTTCGCTGAAATTCAGAGGACTCGACACAACCACTGCCCTTTTCCTAATACCCTTTAACATGTTTGTGAATACACGGTCAAACGCACTAGCGGACGAGCTGCACCCTTGACTTAATTTTGTTGGATCCATGGAGGGACCAACCTAAAGAGCAAATGTCACTCAGTCACTCGAGAAGTTGACTCACTCAGCAAGTTGTCTGTTTCTATGGTAACTACTCTAGGTAAGGCTTGCATGCACAGCAATTCACTTTAGCTTTTACCAAATGCATTATTGCCACAGCATTGAGATCATCAGAAAGTAGATTTGAATTGGTCAGTCAGATGAGACACTCCTCTATACCTGTGCAGATTGTATACTGTACCATTTTCACAGTATACAGCACTTAAAAAAAAGAAAAAAAAGAAAATCATTTTTGACAACACGTAAAAAACCCAACCCACTGTTGTTAAAACAGTGCTTCTGTGTCTGTATGTAATATTTTACCTAATGGTTAACTTAAGTTAACTAACAAGCTTATTAGCAAAACGTTATTATATTCTCCACAGAAAAGAATGAGTCAACTGATCACCTATGGAGTCATGAGAGCTGAGATCACATTCAAATAAACTGCTAATTAATCAGGTCTATACCTCATGCCACATGTTTCTTCTATAAAATCTGTAGCTCCTCATATTTATTTGACTAATTATTATTCATCTGCCCAGACTTAGTTAGCCAACTACCTCTTCATCAGGTAGTTTATTATAAAAACTGCATCCCAACCTCAAACTAAGCAAACGAGTTGGGACATGAAAACTTTTAACTTTATTGTATTTGCGAAAACAAAATCCATCAATCAACCTGATTTGCACATTTAACTTCAATTAAGTAAAACTAAGTACTTTAAGTAAATTATTCAAAATTCGTAAGTAAAATACTGCCAGTATTCAGTAACTTTGATGAACCCCATTTTATCTCATTTGAGCTAAATTATGCCACTGCCAAATATAACCTCATTGATATCATTTGTTAGGCAGACTATATATTTAGATTGTAGCAATGGGTTTCTAAGAATGTTTTACAGTTAAAATTGTTTGTATTTCACCTTTCACTAAGCCACTGCCACTGGAGTCCAGTTGCTTAGGTTTTGAAGAAAAAATAGTTTGCATAATAAGTAATTTGATGTCATCACCTCTAATGAGTGTTTGGAACATCTCTTTTCTAAAGGACACTCTGGTTGATTGCTATATTAAGTAACATTAAATTGGAAATATATCATTATTAAAATTGGTACTTGTATTTACTTGCATGAATTATAATATGTACATTTGTCATTGTTACCCTCTATGGTAAAATGAGCAACAATTCACCCTGGCATGCCCACCACCATGATAGAAAGTAATCTGTTTTGCAAAATAATACCTTTTTTGACCTTCTAAGATTAGGCTGTATAGTTAGAGGCAAATTTATTTGGACAATAAGACACTGAATCTTACTTTACTTTAATGTGAAATGACACTAGCTCTGAGCGCCAAATGCCAATTGTCAGCTTTATTTATAAGGTGTTTTCAGGTATATTGGATGAAAAGTTAAAGGAGACCTACAGCCCTGTTTGTACACGGCCCTTTCAGAGTGTGAACATTTTTAGATGTCAGCCCCCTTAAGGGTGATTAAAGATCACTGAGTTGAAAATAATATGCATCTTGACCAGGTAGATGGACATCTTGTAGGCTGGCTAAGATTATTCATGTTGCTGACTTCTACCCAACAGCTTTCTAACTGCAATCTAGAATATCAACAGCAAATGGGCTTTTCATTTATGTCACTTAAAATCATTAACCGCAATCGTAGGTGTTACACTATAGGGATGTGATACTACTTTACTTCGCTACTAATTCTGAAAACTAATTCAGAGAAAAACATTATCTGCTCATACCGAATGCCAATTTGATACAGACAATTTTCTCTTTAATCACTACATAACTGTTATGGATCCATTTGT
The DNA here is from genome assembly GCA_900302305.1 of Polymixia japonica. Lineage (NCBI taxonomy): Eukaryota > Metazoa > Chordata > Actinopteri > Polymixiiformes > Polymixiidae > Polymixia > Polymixia japonica. The sequence continues at coordinate 13,413 of OMKK01059250.1, forward strand.
ATGAATGCTCTTTTTATTGTGATTTGGCGCTGTCACCAATAGTGTATGTTTAGAAGCGAGTAGGAATTTCGATATTGGACAGGGAGTAGCTGACAATGCTGGTAAACATTGGGGCCAGAGACTCAGAATCTGCAGCTTTCCTGATGTCTTGCTGACAGAAAAGCCTCTGTACTGTCTCTTCTATGAAGAGCGGTGCTTGGTTGGTTGGAGGATTATAGGTGTTGGTGTTGGAGAGATGTGTTAGGGAGGATGTTGGCTCGTTCCCCCCCCCGCGGAGCGTATTGGTTTGGCTGCCTTCAGTCTTTTTCCTGTATGTTGGAACTACCTGAACCATTGTACGATAAGAAGAACTTCACAAGGATGGCATGGGAGAATGTGCTAAACGCGCCTTTAATGGTGGAGTTAAAAAATATGTTTGGACAGTCGATCAGTAGTTCGTATTAATTTAGCAAATTACATTGTTTCCAAATCCATCAGACTGTAGAATGCAGAGTTGTGATTTTCCAATTCTGTTATCTGTCTCAGTAGCAGGCACTCCTTCACACAAGCGAGGATGACACAGGCAAATTTATTGGCCATGTAAAACAGTTTGCACACTGAAATCATTGATTCCCGGATGCCTGGCAGTGATACGTCCGACACATCTGAAGACAACTCTTCGTTGTTATATAAAAAAAAGGGACATCCTCCTTTTGATTTTCCGCTGAGCTTCGTGTTGTGGTCCACCTGAATCAGCTTGTAGTCGTATAGGTCTACCACGCCATCTGGGATGGCAGATGATAACAATGTGTTACAGAAAAAAAAAAAGATGCCGAGATGCAGCACTAGTCTTTCTTAGTCCCGGTCAGCGGTTTTAATTCATCCATTTTGTTACTCAGGAAGTGAACATCGGGAGAAATGTAGTCCAGGAAGTGTCACGCAGATACCTCGTGTCCTCCGGTGGTGAAGAACCTCGGCGCACGTTCGCCTTCACCAACCCCTCAGAGTGCGTCGGGCAGGGAGAGTAATTCCCATCAGTTGTCAAGTCTTTGATGAAAATGTTCACGAGAGAGCTCATATGTGATAAAGACCTAAAGGCACGGTGTCCATAATCTTCAGCAGTTAGCAGATTCAGACTGATGGCAAAATGCATATTTCACAAGTTACTTGAATTTTAATGTGAATGTAAACAAAGAAAAAGAACACCAACTGACTGTGGCTGCCAGGCATGGTGCCATCTGGAAGACAGTCCCGGCGCCAACTGGAAGATATTAAGTCATGAATGTCATCAACCACAACAATCATGTCACTACCAACGCAACCCTTTTCATTAAGGAAGTGACCGAATGATAGCGACGGCCTATTTCATTTATTAGATTTAGCTAAACAAAAACCCTAAGAAATGAAATAAATTACGAGTTTCATCTTTTTTTTTTTCATGCCAGAAATTGTATTGTAAGAAAAGTTTTCAGCTTTTATCAAATGGTGGAAAAATAAAGTGTTTAAAACACTCCTCTTACCTTTATTTAACTTATCGCTAGCTCAGTAAAGGCATTTTACCTCTTTGGGCGCTTCACTATGAGACGTTCCAGTGAAATAAACAATACTTCATTGAGAAATAATGGTGTTCCATAATTGTCAGCGGTAGGATTCAGAAATGTTTTGAACTGTACTTTTACCCCTGTCTGTCGTCCCCTCACTAACGCACAAAGATACACACAAACTCAACATTCAAGCCACATCGACTAGGGGCTCCCCTGCAAATGTAAAAGGGGGCACATCAATATCTAAGCAATTAGTACATCAATAACCTGCACTTCCAATTTTAACAGATTCAGAGGAATTGGATTTCTCATTCGATTTCTGTATATTTGTGTTTTGCTGTCTAGCTTAATACATATTTGGTTTGTTCTTCTGTGGAACATTGTTTCATTGTAGGAGGGTCAGGAAAATATTGATTCAAGTTTGAAATAATGCGCCATCTGCCCATATTTGTGTACTTATAGTATTTTTTTCTCTTTCAGTTTTACACACACAAATACACTGCAAGGGGTCCTTTGCAGCCTGCACTTAGAGTGCACAAATTGACACCACCTCAGTATATGCTTACACACACACTCTCTCCCTCTCTCTCTCTCTCTCTCTGGCACAAACACACACACACACACACACATTGCACACATTGCCACCAAGAAGTTGTCCAGGGCATTGGACCTTGGCATTTCACCCCAATGTCTGCCACCATTATAAGTTACCAATAGAAGTCTTTACACACAGTAGGAAATAATTATAGCGTAAAAAAACATTTGAAGCTCGAACAAAGTCAGACTTCTTTAGCTTGTGGGAAAAGAAAAAGATAAAACACTGGATAGTAATTAATGAGGTGACGGAGTAGGTTAGGAATCAAACGCAACGATATAAGTGTTTGAATTAGCCCAATGGCAAAGGAGGAGGGGCGGAGCTCTCTGCGTTGTGCATTGCTGCAAGCTGTATTTGGTGATAATGGTTGGGCCCCCAGTTACGTACTCTACATGAAGAGGAATGGCTTTACTGCCTCTAGCACACTCAGCATACCAAGTCTTGGTTGTGAGAGACCTCTTGGGTAATAGATCCAGTGAGAATCAGCGAGTTCAGTCTTTTACCCGTTGAAGATGTCTTGGCAGGTTATACAGCTTTATCTTCGAAGATGTTGGATTATTTTTGAGCTGAATTCCCCAGCCGCTTAATGATGTCTAGGAGTATCTTTAATATTGAGTCACTTAGGCTGTAAGATATCAGGGAGATTTTGTATTAGATTCATTTGATTATGCATCTGAAACAAAGCACACCGGCCCCGAAGTTTGTTTTCAATGTGAGCTCTGTAGATATAATTTCTACCAAAGTTGTACAAAAGAGATATTCATTAAAGCTTTGTAGCAGAAAAGAAACCATGCCGAGCAATTGTTATGCTTTCACGTTTCAAAAATGCCTCTTTTGCCTTTGTTTTTGAAAAATAAAAATTAAGCTCTTGCTACAGTAATTTGCTTTGTAAATTATTTTACTTTGCTCGCAGCCTTGCTGTATGCCTGGATATAATTTATTGACAAACACGAATTCATGCCATTTTACAGTTTTAGATTTATAATAGTTACAACAATACAATGCAGAAAGGGTTCAGCTTTTTTTTTCTCATGACTAAATTATCACCTCATGTAACCCAACAAACCTACAAATATGTAATTTCTTTGTCATAACAATCTCAAATGCTTTTTATTTATTTACCTTTACTTGTTGCAGCTTAATCTCCAATACAGGATTTTCAGAAGGAAACACCATTTTAAAATCATTTCAATTGTTTACTATTTCACAGGCAGATCTTCTGATGACCTAATGGAATTTAATGTGGGAGCAGTCCTGTTGTGGGTCCTTGTGCTGAACTGTGGCTTGGCTGAAGGCAGTATCCTGTACCGGGTTCAGGAGGAGCAACCTCCCAACACCCTTATAGGTAGCCTGGCAGCAGACCAGGGTCTGCCAGACTCGGGTCACCTCTACAAGCTGGAGGTGGGTGCCCCTTACCTCCGTGTCGATGGGAAGACGGGAGACATCTTCACCACAGAGATCCCCATAGACAGAGAGACCCTTAGGGACTGTCGGACCCAGGCTAAGGGGAAGCCCTGCTACCTGGAATTCGAAGTGTCAGTGACGGACCTCATCCAAAACCAGAGCCCACGACTCATAGAGGGACGCATTGAGGTACAGGACATCAATGACAACACACCCCAATTCCCCTCTTCTGTGCTCACCATCTCTGTCCCAGAGAACACGCACATGGGGGCCCTGTTCTCCATACCCCTTGCAACAGACAGGGACTCTGAGAGGAACGGGGTGGCTGACTACGCTTTGACAGCAGGTCCGGACGCAGCGACGCTGTTTGGTCTACAGGTGGCTGAGGACAGAGGGGAGAAGCTCCCCCAGCTCATCGTCCTGGGCAGTCTAGACCGAGAGCTTAAGGATTCCTATGACCTGACCATCAAGGCAGTGGATGGAGGAAACCCACAGCGCTACAGCAGTGCTTTGCTGAGGGTGGTGGTCACTGATGCCAATGACAACTCTCCCAAGTTTGAGAAGTCCACTTACGAGGCGGAGGTGTCAGAGAACAGCCCGGTGGGGCACTCTGTGTTACAGGTGAGATAGTGTCCCAAAAACTGTTATACTGTATGTTGCATACTTGAAATCTGAGCTCTAAGAACTCCTCTTGGATTCATTTACAGTATCGGGCTGACAACTTGAATTGCAACCAAATTATTTTGTGCTGTTCTTAGCTATTTTCTGAATTCCTTTCCATTAGATGATGTAGACAAGTAGATCAGATAAAGTAGATTTCACCAAATCCGAGAACACCGTTTGTGGATGTAATATGTTTCTATTAATTTGGGAGGAAAGAAATTATTCAAATTATGCAAAGATAGCCTTTATAATTTCAATGTTTCAGATCTAATTTCTAATATAAAATGCTATGAAACCTTGACCATGATTGATGTATTTGCACGCATTAGTGACAACTATTACTTAGTACTATTAGCGTATTATGTGTGTGTTTAGTTGAGTTCTTCCTTGCAGTTGTTCTTTTACTATTGTATTTGCAAACATTGTCTTAGTTAAAAAGATATGCACTGAAAAACATACAATACTGTACGTTTATATTATACAATACTATACATTCATCTATGGTTAATTAATTCATATTATTAGCAATTCGTTATTGATATCAGTAGTAATACTCAGCAGCTTGAACTTGAATTCTGCGATATGCTCATGTGATCTAATTTGGCAGCTCATTCCCTGGAGATAAAAATGAAAGAAAGAAAATGACATTAAATTAACATGCAAAAGCAGGACTGGGAGGGGAAATAATGAAATATGCCTATAAAAAGCTGCTTGCATGCTTTATGTAGTGATGATGGTCATTATGACAATCCAGTCATTTGTTCATGTTTTCATTAACAATGTTTTCATTAATGATGTCTAGAGAAATCGTACAACCGCTGCACTGCTTTCCTTGAATTCTATTTCTGAAATGTTGCACCTAATTCAGACGTTTAACTATAGACATTCCTTTGATTGTAGGTCAAAGCAAATGACTCTGACATGGGTCCTAATGGAGAAATCGAGTACACCCTTCATCAAGCATTAGATCCAGTGCCAAAACTCCTACGAATCGATCGGTCCACTGGCATTATCTATGTCAAAGGATCCTTGGACAGGGAGGAAATCAGCAGCTTGTCTTTCTATGTGGTGGCAAGGGATAAAGGTCCCCAACCTAAAAGCTCTAAAACCTTTGTAACTATCGAGGTGACTGACCAAAATGATAATGCCCCAGCTGTGGAGATCCGCGGGATTGGTCTTGTAACTCACAGTGAAGGAGTGGCAAACATATCAGAGGACATGCCGGTGGGAACAGCTGTAGCTTTGGTGCAGGTGTCTGACAGGGATGAGGGTGAGAATGCCGTCGTCACCTGTGTGGTAGCAGGGGATGTGCCCTTCCAGCTGCGACCTGCCAGCGACTCATCCACTGACAACAAGAGGAAATATTTCCTACAGACCACCACTCCTCTCGATTATGAAAGGGTGAGGGATTACCGAGTGGAGATTGTGGCCGTGGATTCCGGCAACCCTGCGCTCTCTAGCACAAACTCCTTAAAGGTGCAGGTGACTGATGTCAACGATAACTCTCCGATATTCTCCCCAACTCTGTTTGAGGTCGATTTTGCCGAAGAGAACCAGCCAGGGGAGAGGGTCATAGATGTGACAGCATCAGACGCTGACAGTGGCACTAACGCCGAGCTCATCTATAGCATTGTGGCAGATTCATCCATCAAGGGCCTTTTCGAGATTGACCCAAAGTCGGGTGAAGTAAGAGCCCGAAGCCCGCTTGATCGTGAGCATAAAGAGCGCTATGAGTTTCGGGTCACTGCAGCAGATAAAGGGTCACCCAGTCATAAAGGAACAGCTACTGTTGTGATAAAAGTTCTTGACCGTAATGATAATGACCCCAAGTTCATGCTGAGTGGCTATAGCTTCTCCGTCTTGGAGAACATGCCCCCCCTTAGTCCTGTTGGTATGGTAACGGTTTTAGATGTGGACAAGGGTGAGAATGCTCAAGTTCATCTGTCTGTCGAGCCTGACGGTGGGAAGTTTGTGGTTCAAAACGGAACTGGCACCATTCTCTCCAGCATATCATTCGACAGGGAGAAAGAGAGCAGCTACACCTTCCGTCTGAAAGCGGTAGATGGAGGAGAGCCACCCAGGTCTTCATATGTAGGTGTTACCATCAATGTCCTGGATGAAAATGACAATGACCCGGTGGTCACCAAGCCTTCCAATTCCTCCTTCAGACGCTTATCCCCTCTGGCTTCCCCAGATAGCCATGTGGAGGTAGTGGAAGCGGAAGACCTGGATAGTGGGCCTAACGCAGAGCTCGTCTTCAGTATCACTGGTGGAAACCCTTATCAGCTATTCCGCATCTCCCCCTCCAATGGAGAGATCACTCTAGCTAAGGAGCTGACCAGAAAACATGGTGGGCTACATCGCTTGGTAGTGCGGGTGAGTGACAGAGGCAAGCCTGCACGTCACGCCACTGTCCTGGTCCACATTTATGTCAACGAAACCATTTCAAATGTCAGCCTGGTGGAGGCGCTGGTAGGACACAGTCTCTACACCCCACTGGACAGAGACATTGCTGGTGACCCTGATAGTGGTCTCGCCGGCCAACGCAGTAACATTCTTTATGGCAGCCTTGCTGGTGTCGCAGGTGTTGTCCTGTTGATCTTGGCGGTGGTATTTATTCGACATCGCATCCACAGAGAGACTAAGAGTGGCTACCAGGCTGGCAAAAAGGAGTCAAAAGACCTGTATGCACCAAAACAGGCACCGAAAAATGGCAAAGGCAAACGAGGAAGAAAAGGAAAACCTCAAAAGTCCTCAAAACCTCTTGGAGAAGAGGAAGAAGTCAGCCTTCAAAAGAGTCTCAAGTTCAACCTTGATGGAGTCAATGACAGCCCCAGGATCCACCTGCCACTTACATATTCTCCAGGAAGCCCTGATATAGGCAGGCACTATCGCTCCAATTCCCCCTTACCCTCCATCCAATTGCAGGCCCAATCCCCCTCAGCATCTCAGAAGCATCAGGCTGTCCAGGACCTTCCTGCCACCAACACCTTTGTAGGAACAGGAGGAGACGATAACTCTACCGGCTCAGACCAGTACTCAGATTATAGCTACAAGACCAGCCAACCAAAGTATAACAACAAACAGGTAAAAGTCATATATTTTAAAGCTTACTGACTTTCTCTTCTATCTGTTGTTTGTAAAGCTTATCTACTTTTGCTGCAGTGTATTGTTTGCAGATGATCCCCGACTATTTAAGTGGGATATCTTTTAAAATAAATCCACGTTATTATAATGGCATGCAACAGTTCAAAACGTTTGAGCATATAACAGTTATTACAATAAACATTGACCCCCCTACACCCATGCCACCATACATACAACTTTTGGCATAGCAAGCAATAGACAACAGATATTCTATGTTCTCCCACATACACTTTACATAAATCAAGAGACATCGCACACATTTGTATGTTAATGCAGCGGCACATTACATAAATCAAGAAAGATATATCACAAATCTGCAGCCGCGTTTGCTCACTTTGACATCCTGTATTGCCAAAATGACAAATTAACATAGTGACATAGTGACATATTGGCCTGATGACATAATCACATACTGACATAACGTACTGCCAGGTACATCACATTGACTGATACTGATATTATGTTTGAGCTATTTTGTTATAGCTATGCCTAAATCAGTAAAAAACAAACCTTAGAAAATGATCCTAAATTTGTCACTGTTACCTTTCCTTTTATGTCAAATTAATTCTCGGTGACGCTGTCAACTGTAGATTAGGTTGGGAATTTATTTTTTCTCTTGTTTCTTGCTATAGAAAAAAATTGCCATCTTAATTACTACAGAACAAACTTTCTTAGGGCGCATGACCTGCAAGTCAAATTAAAACACAATTATGTTCCCCTTAAAAGTCCTAGTTGTCACCGGGAAAGCAATCAACAGAGGCTATGTTTACATGCACTAAATTCATTAATTATTGCCCTTACTTTGATTTTGATGTTTAAATGCATAGTACCAGAATCTTCTTTTAAATTATTCATTCATTTTCATGCAATCTTGCAGGCTGCGATTATTGACTGAGGACACAGTCATGTGCCTCTTCCCCTATAAACTACAAGCAGCATCAATCATTTCCCTCATCATGCATTGCTGTCACATAGCTAGGATGGGGTTGGTGTTGCTTCCACGTAACTTGCCTGGAGTCTCTAAAAAGGTTTGATATAAACAAAAATAGCTGCTGTTACAGTAAAATAAAACGACTCGAGGTACGCCGTTGAGTGTCCGATTACAAAAGAACTGGACTGGATTACTCTGAATTTTGTACAAAGAATACAGAGAAACAGAGTACAAAGAAACATACAGTATTTGTCTCTTCAACCTGGTTCTTTTGGGGGGGGGGGG
>OMKK01059250.1:21986-33416 GCA_900302305.1 Polymixia japonica
GGGGGGGGGGGGGCAGTTATCAATCCAGTTGGCAGTGGAGGTGAGCAGGGAGGGAAGGTCCATGTCTCGGTGACTTACTTCTGCTCCTGTGCCTGACCTACAGTGCTCTGATCTCTGCTGGTCACTTGCTCTTATCTCTTTGCTCCTTATGCTCTTATCTCTCCTTATCTCTACAACATTCGGCACGGCTAGAATTGCCATGGAAACAGAAATATTAATAGTCTCAGCGGGGATTACGAATGGAGAAATTGTGTGTAACGATAGAGAGCCAGTGTGTCTGTGGGTTTCTGTGTCAGCCGCCAGTGTGTGAATGCGCGTCTCTGAGTGCGTGTGTATCTGTGTGTGGGCGTGCGTGCGTGGGTAGATAACACAATGGATGAGACATAACGGATAGCAATGGATAGGTCCTTATTCTGTATTGAAACTTTTGACGATGATTTTTGATTTTGATTTGATTTCATAAATTATCATGTCATGCACAGATTCCATCACGTTGAAGTTGCAATATAAACGTATCCCTTAGCAACAGGGCGGGACAACAGAGTGAGCCTACGGGTTAGTGGTCGTCCCCCCCGACCAGAAGGTCCCGGGCTTGATTCCCCATGTGGTCATACCTGTTGAAGTATCCTCGAGCAAGATATTTAAGCCTACCAACCTCCAGGGACGCTCCCGCAAGTGGCTGCTCCGACAACAGGTCAAAATAGAATTTCCCCTCGGGGGATAAATAAAGTATATCAAATAAAAAAAACAAAAAAACCAGACTGTGTTTTCCACATCTAAACAAAATAAATGAACGGAGAAGGAAAGCGGGAAAATATGCTGCCGAGCCCTGAGCTTGTCTATGTGACACATTTTGAGAGTATACTGCTTCAGAGCCAGTCAATAGCAGTTGGCTGTTGCACAGTCTCAGCAGATGTTGGCTGACAGCTTGGTTGATCAGAGGCCTTTGTGGGTGGAGTCGGTTTAAAGAACACTCAGCCATAGTCACCACCGTCTTCCATGATGGACAGCACAAGGGATCAAAGCGACCGCAAGCCAAGTTTGGGTATTTGCGTATAACGCCGGTCTCTGTGTGTTTACGCGTGAACTTTCTGTTCAGAAGAGTGTTAATTGCAACCGCGGAGCAGGTGTAAGCTGTTTACCGGCTCGCCGTGTAAGAGAGCGTTCGCAGGCTCTGCGCGATAACGTGAATCGTTGGAGACATCATTCAGGTGATTGACAGCGTAATGTGAAAACACGGACAGATGTTGAAAGTCACGTGACATACCTCAGCAGATGTTACCTCGTGTATGGCACCCCCTCTCACATCAGGAAAGAACAGATTGACCAAAATAAATAATGAAAGTCCGTACCGAGCGACGTGACAGATGTGAAGTGGTGCCCTTGCTTTAATTAACAACACTTCTCTCAACAATGGCTTTTTCGGCGGGAATGCGATCGGGTGTCTGTGGTTTCGTACTGAGCTTCAACTCAGTTACAAATTATTTAGTTACAGCTCGTGTGCCTACAAATTATAATGAACATTTATACCACAAAACACGTTTGGAAATAGCGATAAACATTTTGAAGGATTTTTATCATGAATGCGTTTTAGCTCCGTTGTAAACGCTGTGTAACTGTTGTTCCTGTTGTGTCTGCATTTTCTTCACTCCCTCTGGCTCTAATTAAAGCCAGTGCTTGTTATCAGCACCCATCCGAGGGTGGGGTCGAATAAACAGTGAACGCACATTCTAGCCCGGTGTGATCTGAAACCTGTAGGGTATGTGTGGGTGCGTATGCGTGTGTGTGTGTGTATTCACACGTGCGCAGTGCCACCCAGTAATCATGCACAAACACATATGTGAATCTCTGCATGCGCAAACGCAAGCCTGCCGTAATTGTGCACGCATTTGCATTTTATACTGTGCAATGTTGTGGTCTGTTTCGTAAAAGCTGAGAACGCGCAACTGAGACAGCGAGTGACTCGTCGGTTGCTCATTTCCATTCACAAGCTGTCGGGTTCGGCGAAATCTGCCGAACTAGCCGTCGCGGAAGTCCGACGTTTCACGTACTTGGGCCACACTGCGGCTGCAATGCCGCTGTCAATCTTTTAAGAAGACGCAAGTGCAAAGTTTCGCAGCGCTAATGCAAGATAGATGCGGGGAAGGGTGCAAACTACATTTGCTTCCAGAGCGTCTAGGGTATTCTTAATGCGCCTCCCTCTTCACTTTTGAATGTGTGATATTACATGACGGTTGCTAGGGAAACCGGTGGCATACATTCATTCCGAGTCCTGATAATTAGCCCAGTCGGGCCCAGGATCTGACACCTTTTTTCACACAGCATTTAATGATGTGTCACACCTTCTTTGGACAAAACACAATATCAGACATATGAAACACAGAGAAAGATCAATAGAGAAAGGCCTACCCTGTTTATTTTTTAATGGCGGTGATAACTGCTTTGTACTTAAAATAAATTAACGCAATTAAAAAAGGCTTTATTTGTCAAAGACTGCTGACCACTGCACCCCGGTCGGCTCCCGCTGCCTCCAGCTTCGTCTTAGTCCCTGGTCTGTGGCTAACCCGAGACAAACTGATGGATTCCAAGAGCAGGGAGAGGGGAAGGAGACAAGACTAGTCTTAATTAACCCGCTTCATTGTTGAGCAGGGCCTACTCTTTGGAAACTTCAGGCATCCCTTTTTAGCTGGGATTAGCCCAATACAGCTATCCGAACTCGGCAGAGGTGTAGAGATGAAGCCAGAGCCAAAAACTTCACTTGTTGTACAAGAATGTGACACACTGTGTCTTACTTTCACTTGAGACCAGTGAAACCTAGAAATTGTCGGAAAAAAAATTGCCATCTGGAATTTATTTGATTAGGAAAGCAAAGACTGCAGTTATTTTCCTTTCTTTCTATCCATCTGCCACACACAAACACACAAACGCACACGCGCGCGCGCGCACGCACACGCACACACACACACAGATGGCTCTTTGCACACAAAATATTTGCCTTGGCTTGTTATTCAGAGCAGGAAGGCAAGGAAAGTGAGCAAAATATCATTGTAAAGACTGAAATAATTTACTTTGTACTACACGTCTTGCTTTCTCTATGTTTAACCGAATAGTATGATGCAATTGTTTATATTTGCATTATACTGTATTAAAAAGTGTAATTTTCATTCACCAATTTTCACCATTTTTCACAACATTTTTTTCACAGATCCACTGGTGTGCCCATTGGCTTTAAAAACAAACAAACAAACAAGCAAAACAACCAGATAATAGACTAATTTACAAGATACATTCACTGTGAAGAAATGAAGAATTGTCTCAGCTCAACGGCTTAACATCTGACATGTACCCTTTAAACGAGAGATAAGTCTATTTATCATGGTGATATGAGGTTCCGCGACACAATATATTCAACTGAAGTTATTTAAATTTAAATTTTTAAGTTGTCTATCTTTGCAATCTGCACCTCAACCAAACAGTCTGTTAACTGGCCCAGGAAAAATACTGTATATAGATAGCGTGCATTTTGGTTAGTTGAATACAGAGTGGGGCAGACCTGGGGTTGGTGGCCTTCTAGGCAGCATGTGCCTTCCAGTCTTAGCCAATGGAACAAAAACTGTCCTCACTGCTTTGTCCTGTGGTTATGTGCTCTGTCAGCAGAAGCTCTGGTTCTACTTTGTATGCCATTGTAGTTCTTCCAAGCGATGCTGGGCTCAGCGGTACCATTTCCTCAGAATAACAGTTCCTGCCACTTCTTAATAACAATAATGTCCAAAGAAAGTGGTATGTAAATGCAACAAACCTTACGTGCTCGCTAACCTAGCATAGAAATAAACAAGAAGGAAGGTCTGCTACACTTTGCATAACAGGCAGTGTCTGACAGAAAACCTAAAACTGGGAAATGTGTTTGTAGTCCTTAGTTGGCAGTTTTTAGTAGTAATTTAGAGTTATATTCATTGCTGATCACAAAATCTATTAAACTACGCCATGTAAATACAATGTTTTATACAATATATACATTCAAAAGTCTGATGCTTACTTTCAGTAGTATATGTGGAACCAATAAGTCAGTTAGTCAGTTTAAAATGTAATTATTTTGTTAAATTGTATATCACTGTATAATATAATAACTATAATGGTAACTATTTGAGCACAGTTACTATAGTTGGAAATAAAACACCAACCACACTATTTGAGAAGAAATCCTTTATGACTCCCAAAGCTTTACAGGGTGTTTCCTTGCTTTTTGTAGAGGCGATAAAGCAAATCCACTGGGCTACTCACACAGACACGAGACACGTGTTGAAAACCTTATAAGAGCATCCAACAACATTGGGGGCTTAAGGCAGTGATGAAAATACTTTGGCTCTGTCAAGGCCTGGCTGAATCAATGAACCATAGTCATTGATGTGACAGGAGAAGAGAGCAAGAGCAACTTGTGATAGAGTAATTTATATCAGTCATTAATCCTTCTAATAAAACAAATGTAATATATATGTTGCCCGGAACCGTTAATGGAAACCTCATGACATGAGACAAGTGGGTACAAGGTAATACACACCGAGGTAATACACACCATGCAAACTCATTTGAAACAGGATGAGCTAACGTGTTAGCATAACAACATAGGTTGTGAATGTAAGTAACTTCATGTGATATGTATATTTAGGTAAGCAGTTTGTTGTAGCGGTGTCAGTGGTTAACGTGTAAGACAAGAAAAGTCGTGGGTGTGTGTAAAGAAAGAAATTGGGAGTCATGGCGCAGATACGGAAGCTTGCTAATTTACATGTGTGTTTGTATATGTGAGTGCTCTTGTATGACTCATGTGAAGATCATTCGACAGGACTTGAGCAGAACTTGAGCGAAACACAGATACCAGATTATAGTCAAGCATAGAGAAATAGATGGTAAAGGTTTGACTTATACTGACAGTACAACAATGACCTAGTTTTTGAGTCTTCAGGGTTATTGGAGCTCATTCAGCGACCATAGGGTAATGAAATAAAATGAGAAATGAAAAAAGTCTGTTATACTTTATGTTAGGGTTTTAAGGGTTCTGACCTTGTTCAGGTAGACTAAGGCCGCAAAGAAGAGTCCTTAACAAAGTTTTATAATTACATGGGGAAAAGCCTGATCTCCCACATCTGATACGCTTTTTAATATACTGTGATATCACAGTGGACACAAGACACTGAAGACAGACCTCTACTTCTGTTTGTACATTTTAGTTTGGCACCAGATATTCAACAAAAGGCGACCCGAAATTACAGGCACCCAGTGATAAGATCCACGCTCTTTTTTCAAGGATGAGTCCAATGGTCTATTTATATTTTTATATACTTCTCAGGCAGCTCTTTTTCATTGTACTTGATTTTACAGTACCCACCTTTTTGAGTTTTGTTCCAAAATGAAATATCCTTCCTTTTGAAAAAGTGACACCTACTCATGCATAATGATTGGAAGTTTAAAGGATTTGACTGATTTGCTAAGACCCCGGGTTAATTCTCACGGACTCGTGGAAATAGCTCACAGACTTAGACGCTTCAATTGGTAGATACGCACAACCGCTATCTTCGCTCAGAATTCTAACTGCGCGCCTCTCGGTCTCTAAGTCCGCGAGCGTGAGCGGTGGCGTGTAAACAGAACAGAAACCTGTGGTTTTGTTCGTTTGTGGGCACTATCGGAGCAAATTACCTAGCCAGGGCAGTTTGTATGCGCTTACTTGTGTTGGACAAAACAAAGATACAGCTATGGGAGCTGCTGAACACTTGTTTGGAATAGAATGGATGTCAATGTCAATGGATGTCAATGGCTCGCCAACTGCCCAATTTCGGAATGCTCGTTCCCCCGCGAGAGGGGATGAGTTGAACAAAAATCATGGCTGATTAACATCTCGACATAGACAATGTCAACAATTAACCTGGGGTCTTAGCAAACCGGCCAAATCTTTTAAGATTAAAATAAATGATTGTGCCGTTTAAAGGATAGTACATGACTTTAATCCCTGACTCACAAAATACAAATACTGCAGGCAGTATTTTCTTTTTTTCTTTTTTAAATAGATACATAACATTTTGGAAATGTACAGTTTTATGTAGCCATTGATGATATTATTTTTTTTAGGACTCTCTCATTGGGGAAACTCAGTGTCTCGCTCCGTCAGGGTCGTGTTGCTCTATGTGTCGTGTGATTGTTTGGAATTCCACTCAGGGATATGCAGTGGGATGTTGCTTTGACACTCCGGTCTGAAATATTGCATTACTAATTCACAGTTGTTGTCACAGTTCTAAACTGTGAAATAATACACATACACGTTTTACACCATTCCCAAAATAAGTCAGTCATATTCATTTAACAGCTACAGAACATTTGCTTTCTGTTGTGGTGACATGAGAGGTTTTTTTTTTTCCTGAGTTAAACTTTGGGAGAGACATTTTATTCAACATCTGACAATCTAATTCAGAATAAACTAATTGGACTCACCTGCAGTACCAAGTAACGAGTTTGAAAAAAACAAAAACATGTTGCCATCAGGAAAACATTAGCACTAAGCGAATGTTAGCAAACATCTTTTTAACATATAATATTGAGAGGTTTCCCACAGATGGGGAAATTAACAAGTATTGACTATAAAATATTTTAGTACACCTGGAGAGCCTTCTGTTGGAGCGATGGTCAACACAGTGACAGCAAGAGAGGCAAACAACTTTAATTAGCAGGCTTTCTCTAATGAGAGAGCCTTTCCTTGAACCATGGCCTAAGAACTGATTTAATTTGCACCCGATTCCCGGACTGAATGATCTGAGTCAGCCCTCTGAGATTGGTAGGCCCAGCCTTGTGTTACAGGATTAAGCTCTTATTTGTCAGTTCTGATGGACCTAGAACATGGGCAGGATGGAGCAGTTAGACTGTACAGCATGTAAAGCGAAATCAAGGTCCTTGTGCGCTGCTGTAGGACTGAAGTGGCCATTTTAGTACTTTCCCTTGATAACCTGTTAAGAGGGATTACAGTCAAAGACCATGTGAGGCGCCAAGTGCAGATGTATTTGCTCCAACTCCACAAACATCAAGAAGTCCAAATTGTGAGAAGGTTTTCATTAGCAACAAATATACGGCAGCTTTGCGTATAAAACCAAGTGGACATTTTGGCGGTTTCTCCAATAATATGATGAACACGATAAAACCTCACTACGAGTTTCATAACAATCAAACGGCTCTTTCATAAACGCTAATCCACGCCTTTTGTCAGCTTTCGTGTGGTTTTCACGTAAACGAAATCATTCGTACCATAATAACGGAAGTGTCGATTTATAGGAAAAAAACAAAATTGAAACAAAATAATGAAAACGCAGTATTAAAATATTGTGCTTTCCCGCTGTTGATGTGGTCTGATGAAAAGCCAAGGCCCTTGGTCCTCACCGCTCGGCGTTAACTTATTTCCCCACAGGTACATCTGCTTTCTGCAAGTGGCTCATGGTCAGATTCCCTCTTTTATGTAAAAAAAAATAAAATGAGTAACTCCTTTAGGTAAAGCCGTGTGGAGGCTCAGCTCCCTGATGGCATTGCCTTTAGCTCAGATATTTTATCACCACACATCCCAGTCTCCTTACCTTCTGCCAGGCAGATTAGTGCTTTTATCAATAAGCAGCTTAGCACCAAAGTGTCCCTCAATAATATGCCGTGGTATTTTCTCTCCTGCTGCTTCTAACTCCTGGGCTTCTCTTTCCCTCTCTCCCACACCCTGCATTTCCCCTGTTTTCACCCCTTTCCCGGTTCCTCGCGCTCTTTAAATCCGAGCGTTAACCTTTGACCGAGAGAAACGGCGACGCCGTTGTCTTCTCCGGGTCAGTTTTAGGAACCGAGACGGGGCCCGAGGGGGCCCGAGAGCAGCATCCCCCATCAGACGTACAACCCCATTAGAAGCTCTGCAGTGCACCATAAAACCCATTAAGATCCATTAGGGGAAGTACTCTGGCACGGAGACACCTTTATGGTCAGTCAGCCCAAGGTGCACAATTACAGATGAAATATTTTTTTAATTAGAAATGCGATGTTTTCCACAGTACACTAGGTGTGTCACAATATCAAGAGTAATATAAAACACGTTCCCTCCGTTTAAAGTAAAACAATGTCAAGTAAGTTAAAAGTACAGTATAACTACTGCTGTCTTCAAACTGATCACGGCTGAGATTTCATTGTTCCTTTTATAACGTTGTGAATGCAATCTTCGGCAAATGGCACGTCTTTCCCTTTCATTCATTTGGAACAATCGCATGCAGCTGTGAGGGTTGCATGTGATTATAGCACTGCTTATTATATTTGATGAGTTTGACCCAAATCTTCCGGAGGCAGACACGTTCGCACAGAGAGTGGGAAATTCTAAATCCTAAATCAAGTCAAAGGTGAATCTCTGACTTAGCCATAAGTGATCATTTTTGGTGCTTTTCTCTGCATAACAAGCCAGTCAAAGTACTGGAACTATTTGTTTTTGCTCTCCGTCAGTGGTTTAGCGTGAACTTTGATAGGCGTGTTCAAAACAGAGCTAGACATGTGCGTACTGAGGTTTATTATGATAGTCCAAACCCATCTTGAATTATAAACCATAAAGTAAGTGATATGTCGGTTCCACATGTACTAGTTCCGCCACATTTGAGGTTTTTGATCTATACTTGCCCCTAGAGCATATGGACTAATTTTTTTACATTTACACAGTTGCAGGATCAAAAGTGCCTTTGCAGACACAGTTCTTTATTTGTGCTTAACGTTACTGTATCTACAAAGTTTTATAAGGGTTGGATAAACCTTTGTAGTGTAATGGCAAATTTTATAATGATCCACACCCATTATCAAGTTTATTTGTTAATAGCAACAATTAGGACACTTCTTAAATGTGATCCTCAGACAAACTGGAGTAATAATAATAATAATAACTTTATTTATATAGCACTTATCGAGCACATGGCACAATGCACTGTAGAGAACAGGATGTAGAAGGCAGTTACAGCCTAACTAAGAATTATTTGTGGGTTTTGCTTTCAGTAAATGGCCCTATCATGAATGGTTACAAAGACTTCTTGATAAATGTACACAACCTTGCCAAACCTAGAAATTATTTGTACAGGGAAGCAATTCAAATCAAGTACACACGTCGTACTTCGTACTATCGTACGATAGTAACATGTCGTTGGGGCTGGATCCACGTGGGCCGGGTAAAGCTATCCTGGTTATAGTCCCTTACTTCCGGCCCTGAGTGGACACAACACACGCATACTTTTAACTGTATCTGGTACATTGTGTGCATGCTGAATAATTCCCACGGTACATTTGTATGCTGAAATCTCCTCAGGTTTACAGGTTTGGGAAAAAAAAGATGTTTTCTTCACTGACAACTACCAAGAACCACAATAATTCATACTGTCATACAGAATGGCATTTCAATTCATATATAAGTGTGTAACTGAATTAACAATAAGTTGCATATGAGTATAACAAGTTGCAAACCTGAATGACAATCCGCAAATATACTCTTGGAATTGCTTGCAAATTGGACTTTTGCAGAAAATGATAGAAATAAAGGGAGAGGCACAACTACTCATGCAAAAATAACTATTAATGCCTAAGAAAGAAAATATCTATTTGAAGCATGTTGCCTCGAGTGTGCAAGTATTGTTTAGCCATATTTAGTGTTTCAAGCCTGCATGCACTTGTATTTTAATGGCTGTAAGCTTGAAAAACAGTTTTCTTTAGCATTAGAAGTGGTTCCCCTTCCACTTCCGTAATGATTATATTTATATTTCACCTTTTGGCGAACCCTTTCCCTTTTCCACAAATTTTAGCGGTTGTACATTATAATCTGCAGACTGAATGTAATTTACAATTGGATTAAAGTGTCAGTATACTCCAAAAAAATTTGAATTAATTTTGTAAGTACAGAAATCTCAGCCAAGACACAGCTTGCATTTATGAACAGGTCTTTTTCAGTGGTGAAGTTGTAACTTGCACACTAGAGGTAAGAATACCATTACTAGACTGATAATTGGCCTTGGTCAGGGATTGTCTAAGAACTTGCCAATCAGACACAAGCAGGCGACCAACAATAACTCAGCCATGAATTGTACGTGTTCAAAATTCTTTTCAGACAATGCCCTAGCCTGGGTGTTTATGGCCTATGAAGAGAAACTATCAGGGATACATTCTTATTAAAGGAAGCTTAAATAGGGTAATGACAGGATACGTATACACTAATAACTAATCCAAATATTTAATACTAATAACTAATCCAAACATTTAATCCTAGAAAGTAATCAAACTATTTTTAAATCAATAGTATGCCACTAAAAGCCAAATTAATGAGGCTAAGACAGTAGACAGTAATGTGGTCATGCCATTTCGTTTTGGTTAGAAACCTCGCAGCTCCTTCTGTGCTTACTGCAGGCATAGGAGAGCCTTTTGACTGTGGTAAGAATAGAATGAGTTGGAATTGTGAAATCAAGAAGAAATAATTGCATGAATGTCTTTCTCTAGAGAAAGAAATACATGCAAAAGAAAAAAATGACGTATAATATATGTATGATTTTTCTTAACAGATAGTCTTCAAAAAAGTCTTACTTCCTCTAGCAGCGAAACAGCCTAGTTGTTTGTCAATCCTATTTGTTGGCCAATTAGGACTACTTCAATTTTTTGTCAATTTAACTGGATAAGGATTTCAGACATCCACGATGTAATGTCAATAAGACAACCGTCAAGTATTAGGCTCAGTTGGCATTGGCTCAAATGGTATTTTATATATATATATATATATATATATATATACAATATAGATAAGTACAACTGAAAGTCATTACAAGGTCTTTTAATGAATGCCCATGTTACTGTCAGAAATGCCGGAACTGCCGGATCGTTTCCTGTGAACATTCCCATACAGGCCCTTCTCAGATCTAACACCTCCTGATGGATATGAACCCAGGAATTGTCACTTCCCGCTATATTGATTCCACAGTGTTGAAGTTTATCCCTGATTTTGACAGCTTGGAAAAAAAGAGATGAGCAAAGTGTGTGATATGCATCTGTGTAAAAGCACCGTCTGGTAAATGAAAACCAATTGAAGCATTTTAAAACAACCCATACATTTCATTAACAGTATTGGAATGGAATATATATGATGCTACAAGGAAAATAAATAAATGAATGGTATACTTTTCTCTTTTTTCTGAGTTAAACTGGTCTAATAGATGAGAAGAAAGACTGCAAAGCAAGGAACTGTATCCTTATGGAGCATCAGCAGTCAAGATCATACTTATCAATTTAAAACTATTGACTTTAATTTAAAACGTATCTGCTAGTCAGTTAACTACACACGCCACTGAGACATCTCACAGATGTGTATAATTGCAAAGTTAAATATAGACTACTGACAATTCAGGTTAATTACAC
>OMKK01059274.1:2391-23429 GCA_900302305.1 Polymixia japonica
ACACACACACACACACAGACACACACACACACACACTACACACACACAGTCAAAACAAGCTCTGTTCCAAATACATGACACGCTTGGAGCCCTGCTAAACCAGGCCGTCCTTTATAGTCACTGCCTCTGTGGCCTTCACACGATCCCGCTTGTTCATTTTTAAATAGCCTCGCTGAATCATTCAGGATGTTTAGTTTTGCTTGTGTGCCCCTGGCAGCTGCACACAGCATGCACATGTGAAAATAGGTTGGTGCTCTACAAAATATATCCATCTTGAGAAGTTTATTCGGTGTGAGATCGAGTCCTAAAATACTGTTTTCCTTAAAGAAAAAATGAGGGGAAAAAACTGCCAACAGGGTCAGATAATTACACTTGTTTTCAACAGTTTCACCTGTTTCAAGGTTTTTTTTTTGTCTTGTAACGCTACTTGTGAAGTGACAACAGCTGGACAGATCAGTGGCTAGTATCAAGTTAATGTCACCTTCATGTCACCTGATTCAAGAAGATTCTCGAGTACTGGCACTAGATAAAGTGAATTTACAGATATTTCTGCAGTTAGTACTGAAATCAGTGATACATTAACCTTCTTTATATTCACATTCGTGACTGAAACTGTTGGCTGTTAGCTTGAAATGTAAATTGTGGTTCAGCAAATAACCTGTTTGAAACGTATCTCCCTTGAGACTTTGTGCTGGTAGAGACAGTGTATGTGTCTGTGTGTGTGTGTGTGTGTGTGTGTGTGTGTGTGTGTCTGTGTGTAAGCTATCCAACTTCCAAATTGACTGACATGACCAGTGGCCCAAGCTTCGGTTTACACGTGTATTGTAGTACAATCCTCTGCTGATCTCTTTGGGTCACGTCTTTCTTAAAGCAGCTACAGACAAGACTGTGAGATTTTGGCGACCTCTTGAGTTTCCTAGTGGTATTATTTTTTTTTTACATCACTGTTGCAAAGACAACTTGAAAACTTTTTTTTTTTTTTTTTGCCCAGCAACTACACACTTGAATATGTTTACGAAGCGCATTGAAAAACCGTAGAAAGAAGATGACCTAAACATGTTCACAGAAGAGGCTCTTCCTGTTTTGGTTGACTCACTTCCTTTGTGCCGTACGTTGGTCCTTCTACTTTCGTGGGAGATCAAACCCAGTGGCACACAATTAGATACTGAACATGAGGTTTCTGGACAACCAATCTTAACGGTGATGATGTCATTCTCAAAATGTATTTCATAATATGTTAAAGCAAAAATCCTGTAGTGGCGTTAACTGACACTGCGGCGTACAAGTCAGAAAGTCGGTAGTTCTTACTCAAGAACCCTTCAACGGGGTGCGCATGGACGCTAAAATTCACACGCGTTGGCGGTTTGCGGAAACGGGGCCGCGCGACCTTTCGGTTACAGGACGTCGCGTTCTCTCGAGCCGCTCCCCCGGTCCACCGAGCCGCCCTTCACGACGTCCCCCTTTTTCACCTCAGCGTTTTGTGCCAGAGGTCGAAGCAGGGCACGACGTGGAGCCGGACGTACTTGTGTCCCCCGGCGGAGCACTCCAGACAGCCGTACACGGTCTCTCGCCTCTGGTTGCCCATGCCACACAGGGCGCAGGGCCCCTTGGGGATGTTGTGGTTGAGGAGGTTGACGCGCGTGTGCGAGCCCTCTCTCAGGTAGGCGGTGGACAGGTCCGTCATGCTGGCGGCTTTCTCGTAGTAGTCGGTCACCACGTCGTCCATGTAGGTGTCGGAGTGGGTGAGCTCCTCGAACGTCCTGTCGTCTGAAAGAATAAACCAAAAGTGTTCTTAACTTGTTAAAGAAAGTTCTAAACAAGACTAGGTGAAAACCTATTATACGGCTGGACCGTGTATGGTCAATGTGCGGAATTGTGGCCAAAAGCCTTGTCGCTAGAGGACTTTTAATTTGAAAGGGATACATTGGCCAATAGACAAACTCCAACACTCAACCGACCAATGGTGTAACTTCACTGAGTGACTCAGTGACGGACAGACATTCACGTTTACAGGGCACAGCTGTTGCAGTTCAGCCAAAAATGTGCCAATTTAATTAAAATCGGTACATTTTAGGTACTGACTAGGTATGTGAATATAATGAGGATAACAATATTTACCAAAACAATTCAAAATGCTGACAAAGTAACAGTATAGAGTATAATAGACAGAGGGATACCTGCTCTGAAGGGGTTGCCATAGACGATCCCGGAGAGGAACCTGCGAAGGCGGCCCATGGAGAACCGACCAATGAAACCGCCCAATTGCTCCCCGATCTGCTCCTTCTCAAATCCCCCACAGGACTCCGGGGCCACGCAGATATCTGGGACACCACAGAGAAAAAAAACAAAATCAATCAATATCGGAGTGTGTCTCTGTGCAGGCGTTTAAACCAATTTATTATTTAATAGAAGTAGTAATAGTGATATTAGTAGTTGTCAGCATTGTCATCGCTATTATGATAACTGACACCATCTCTCTGCTCACTGAAATGTTAGAAAAGCTATTTATTGTGTGCATGTAATACATTTAAATGCATTAGTGTACATAAATACAGGAATGCGTGTGTGTGTTTGTGCGCGTGTGTGTGTCTGTGCGCGTGTGGGTGTACTTGTATACTATGTGTGTTTGCAGATGTATTTAGTAGGAGAGTAGATATTGGGTTTGATAGTGTCTGTGTATGTGACACGCGTAGGCCCGTCAAAGACACATGAGGAAGTATTGAAGGAGGACTCCACACCGAGTCGTCCGTCCAGACGAACAAACAGCTCGCAGATGCTGAACGCAATGGTGGTGTGAGCGGGGATGACGATTGCCTTGTCCCGACCCTTGGGGTTTCGACCATCGTCAATCTGAAACTGCAGCACAGCGGAGGAAGGTGAGTGATGAGACCATTCAACCCTGTACCTTCTGTATGAGGCGTGCGCGTGTGTGTGTGTGTGTGTGTGCGTGCGCGTGCGTGCGTGTGCGCCTGTACTCTCATGGTCGTTCCTCTCATCCCGGCGTGAACGGTCAGGGAGCACTGGCGCGTGGTGCGTATGCTCTCCATGACAACGCAGAGAACGCTCCGCCCACTCTCCTTGGACTGACGAATCAGGCAGTGTTCGAGGTCCACTTTCCTAAAAACAGGAAGAGAATCACCTATACATTCAACGCAATGTAATGCAATGAGCTGCAATCCGCAACTCCATAAACCCCAAATCACCCAAAACGATGTCCTTTTTAAAACGGTGAGGTCGTGGTTGAAAAAGGCAGAACTATCCTTTAAATAGCGTAAGATGAACCAATGGCACATACGTGCTATACCTGTAATGTGTACTCCATGCTGTCTGGATGTGCATAATGACAGAGTGCTGAACATACATTATGTCATATATCAAGAATGACGTGTGTGTTCTGGTCTTAATTATATGTCTTGCGCTCATATCTCCTTGTATTAAACGCGAGGTCGTGTACCACGTGTTCCTGTCCTTACAGTACGCTACTATTTGCAGTGGATGTCCCTGCACTAATGTCACCCTGACAACACTCTTTAACAATCATCGTACTTACCGAATAAAGTACTTCTTTATTCTGGCATGGTTACAGCTGAGGATATTGATGGATTGAGAGTAACCTCGCGCTTGGTTTGTTTTGCTTATTGCGTACTAGTTTGGAGGCAGTGTGTTCAGTTCACTGGATCTGAAGTAGTTTGTTTAAGTAAGGTTTTATTACTTGGATACACCTCAAGGCCGCCCCCCATGCTTGATAATCACTCCGCGTGAAAAGGGTGTTTACCCCTATAATTCATTCGCCGTGCAGTATATTTTCCATTCCTCGACTTTAAAATGATTTGAAGAGTTTTCTTCCAAAGGGAGATGTTGTTGACAGTGACTTTTGCAGAATGATACCAGATAGCTATAGAATGCGGTTGACATTTTTACAGACTGGTTCTGTGTTTTAGAGGTATTGAATGTTGAATTTCAGGTAATAACAAGTGAATAGCATTTTTAACTCTGTAAAGCTGAACGTCCGTACACATGAACAGAGTGTCTGTCTCTGTCCCCGACAATGATATAAATAATTGATCAAAAAATAGATCATTTTTCTTTGCCATTAAAAAAAACATTAGTCTATGACTGAGCTCGATGTAATCGGCCTTTTAAGTGATGAGGGCGAGGGTCGTTTGTCTTGTAGGGCGTGCAGACGAACACAAGCTGACGAAGGAGCAGATGGGACTCAAAATCAAGCAGATGAGGAACGCTTACGGCCAGCCTCTGCATGAATACCTCCTGGGGTATAGTAGGCAGGCTAGCAGGCGTCTGCTATGACATTAAATACACAGTGAGCATTTTAGTAGCACTTCTATCTGAGCAATTATAAGATTACATACTGTGATCAACACCTTTGCACTTAGCCTGTCGCAACTGTTGCGTTTAATAAGAGGTTTTTTAAGAAATGCTATTTTCTTTGTTTTCGTGCTTTCCTTTCATGTTTCTGTTGTTTAAACTCAAGGTGAAACGACTCGACTCGACGTGACTTTATCCGGGGGAAAAAAATAAATAAAATCACGACGAGCTACACATAGAAAGCTTGGCCTGTTTTAAAGCCTCGCTGTATTTTAGTCTGACCCACCTGGAGTTGAGTTCTCGCAGTAAGGTTGGCACCTCAACCTCGTGCTTGGTCACAATGCCGAAGGAGGCTTTGACGGCCACGGAGTCCGATCCGCTGATGTTGAAACCCACGTCGTTGATGAGGTGGTTCCCCAATTTGCCGTTGAGTGAGACGTCGGATTTGTCCTCGTAGTTAAGGAGTTGATAAGAGGACACACCTGCGTTAGAAAATAGGATGCAATGAAGAATGAATGAATTAAGCTCATCTCATCACTGCTCTCCTCTGCTCTCCTGTCCTATCCAATCATCTCATCTCATCTCATCCAATCTGATCTCATCTTATCTCATCCAATCTTATATCATAACACTGTGAATCACAGCATCAACAGTATGTAAACAACCAATTTCTGAACAAACCATCAGAGGGAATCTTCTAATTCCAGTGAGATGTTAGTCATATGTTATCAAACACATATCCATGTCACTGTACCTGCAGTGATCTCCTTCTCCCCGACCAGAATGTCCTTCAGTGAGAAAGGACTGGAGATGTACTTGATCTTTTTCCAGAAATGTCTCTTTTTTCGCCTAGTGACCAGGCTGAGGGGCTGGTAGCGGTCCGCCTCGCTCAGGCTCCGAACGGGAATCAGCCGGCCCGTATCCCCAACCTGCTTCACAAAGTTTTTAGTGGCCGCAGTAAACATTTCAGGTGACGCATGCGAGGCCTGAGACTTGGTCAGAAAGTATGTCCTCCTATTCAGAAAACCCCAACTGAAAATGTCGCAGCGCACCTCTCATGCCCTTCTCTGTTTGGTGAGCCCTGGGCAGTACCGCGCTGGTGACTTCCCAATGGTGAAACTAATTCAGGGTGTGTTTCTTTTTTGACTCAGCCGTGTTAAATAATGCAGGTCCTCCGTAAGCGAATATGGGACAAGATGTTGCGCGTGAACCCGACACCTCTTTGAAGCAACGCTTCTTCCTGTCACGTGACGGGGCGAGCTCTGCGATGACTGAATTCTGGCCACATCCTAATTTCATGAACACTGACACTGCTGAACACCTGAGAGATGATTTCAACGGTATATAAAGAGTTCATTTACTTAATTTAATGGAATATATCCTCTGTGGAGAAACAAGACTAGGTGAAAACCTAGTATACGGCTGGACCGTGTATGGTCAATGTGCGAAATTGTGGCCAAAAGCCTTGTCACTAGAGGGCTTTTAATTTGAATCGGATACGTCGGCCAATGGGGAAACTCCAACACTCGGCCGACCAATGGTGTAACTTCATCAGTCAGTCAGTGAGTCAGTGAGCGGCCCAGTGACAGACAGGCATTCACGTTTATAGGGCTGACCCCCCCCTGTTGTGGTCCATCCAAAAATACTACCTTAACTACCATATGTTGCATCTCTGTAAAAGAGTTAGCTATACTTCCCTAGCTGGTCCAGGGGATTTGAACCAGAGACCTTCTGGTTACAAGCCTGCTCCTAGCTTCTAGGCTACCGATGAACATTTAAACCGTTTGCTTCACTGTGGCCCCAGTCATGAGTCTTTATCACATCTGCAGCTGGAACGAAATGCTGCAGCTAGTCTTTTAGCTGGTGCCAAGAAAAGGCGCCGACCACATTACTCCTGTTTTAGCTTCCCTCCGTCGGTTACTTGTTAGTTTTAGAATTGATTTTAAGCTTTCGCTGATGCACAGTTCGGTCTGGCTCCTGACCTCACGTTACAGAACTTTTAATCCCGTGCGAGCCGGGCCGCTGCCTGAGATCGTACGGGTCCATCTCGCCGTTCCGAGGCCCAGACCGAAAATAGAAGGTGACCGGGTCGTTGCCATCAGGACCTCTAGACGTTGGACTGACCTGCCTGAGGAGCTTTAAATCAAAAATTAAATTAAATTTAAATTAAAACACACCTTTAGGTTACTGACTGACCTTTACATCATTTCTGTTTTATAAATACTTTTATTTTGAACTTTTTGTTTTCATATGAGTTCAAATTATTATTGCTATAGTTAAGATGTTTTTTTTTTTACATCATGTCAGTATTATACATTGTTTTGTCTTTCTTTTTTTTCTCTTTTTTTTTCCCAGGAAACCTCTGTGATTTGAGTAGGTTTTAATGTGTTTCTGTAGACCTATTTTAAGGCTGGGTGATGTCCACCTCTCTGCTTGGAACAGAGGTTAAAGAACATGGCTGACTGGTGGTCTCCTCAGTCTGTGTACTGTATAATCGTGGGCGGATCCTTTTTCATCCTTCTTGTGGTTACAGTAGTGTCTAGTCTGTACCGTAGCAACCAAGAATAGCCCGCATGTTTGAGGATTTTCAGTGCCACATGTAGGAAGTTTGTCCACCAGAGGAACCTAAGCCTACACTACCTTCTATGGCTTCTGTGCCCTGTAATCTTTATAATAATCATAGTAACGGAACGTGTTTCTATAGCACTTTTTGCAAGCAAGCTGATTATACTTTTAAAGATGCCCTACGTGATTTTTGTATAATTTCAGTCTACAGTAGTGCTATTGAGCAGTGGTGGGTCCCTGTCACGTGCTTGTTGCAGTCAGTACAAGTCAGTGTGTGTGGACATGGGCCCGCCCTGCAACCCCAAAGCACCAATGACCATTCAGGTGAAGGCTGTCAATCAAGTCAGCCGGCAGCCCAGCCGTGTATGTAGAGGAAATGGCGACCTAAATGTTGTTGCTGGTAAACTAGAGATTCTGTTGCAGAATGAGGTAAAACTGGGATTCAGTTCATAGATTATATATGTAAGCACTATACTTTGCCCGTCTCTATGTGCTGGGGTTTGATCCACCCACGGTGCCTGTTCCCGTCCTCACAGAGCCACACCCCACATCTACCATGCCCCAGTGCTAGGCCAAGCGCCACATAGGCAAAACGGGGGCCTCATTTGTAAAACAAATGTTCTTGAACTTCTTCTTTGACTTGACCATACTTTCTAAGTGGAAGAAATTATTATTTGATTAAAGAGGCTGGACGGACCCCTCGTTTTGGTCCAGCGGGCACTGTAATAAACGCACACACACACACACACACACACACAAATGGTATTTATCAGAATAATAGAGGATGTACTATGTATACAACTAGCAAAGCTATGTTGACAGTGGTTTAATGGAGTAGCGATCAGGAATACACATTATATTGTTTGTCCACCTGAATATCAGTGTTGCTCACAGAGGGGAAGGGATTAGACACATGGTCTGGCGCAGGGATTGAACCTGTAACCCTTTGGTTTACAGAACTGTCTGTAATCCCCCCTCCTCTGTCCCCAGAAAGGAGTGTACGAATGGAGTATCAGATGTGGAGGCATTACTCTGGTCTGCTGGAGCAACTATCCTCCCATTTGCCTCAGCGTCTGTCCCCCCAGGGCTGTGTACGGCCTCAGACGCCTTAATGGAAAACCAGTCTGTTCTTCGAGTACCATGACAGCTTCTTGAAACATGTTGTTTTGCGTTGGGGGAAAAAAAGGCAAAACGTTCTCACAATATAGTCCAGATTTGTTCTCTTGTGTTAGATTGAGTTAGATTATGTTATGATTGAGGGTGAGATGACATCACTTGAGGTGAACATCGTTGTGGAGTAGGAATCGTTGATAGCTGCTGGAGAACATCGTGTTGTCTGGTTTCTGCACCTCAGGGACACGGCCTCGGATGAGCTGGAAAACAAATCAAACTGCACTGCATGTTACACGCACACTGTAAACCAATCAAGCCGGTGTGCACAGATGTAGGTCAAGTAGAACTACAGAGCGGAAGTGAAAATGCTAATTGAACGGTTAGGTATGAATTGTCATGGCATGAAGCCTTTTGTAGTTGTGGTTAAGTAGCAGCTCTTTTGTCAACCACAAGCCAGTGATAATTAAAGTCTCAATTGGTAATCACGTGTGGGCGTGTCCCATTAAATTGGTTGGTTGCTTTTCTCTCCTCTGAGATTGATTGACAGAACTCTTGCTATGTCTCGTCTGATCGCATCTAAAGTCGTCCTCCAGCAAAGTTTACATCCTGTTTTCACCCCGTTTTCACGGAAATGGAACGGTGTGGTTAGCGATCAAACGTCACCCACTATCAACACCACAGCAGCTTGGATAGTGATACGTCACTCTTTGCCAATTACTGTTTTAGGAGGAGCTTGAAATTTTGAAAATTTGCTGCAAAATTTCTTTACTTATTTGTCAAAAATATATGATGGTGACTATGGATTAGAAATTGATTTATAAACAACTCAAAAGCACAAAAAATACTTTAACAGCAAAGATTTGCTTGCACTTTGAAACCGTAAAACATTTATTTGGATTAGCATATATTACACATTTCTCTTCTGAATCTTTTTTCCTCAAAGAAAGTGAAACAAGTGTACTGATGGGTGGGATCACTTCATTTCAGTTTCCAGTGCAAATGACCGTTGGCCTTGTTCTACCTCGTTTCAACGAGACTGGTTTCCTGAAAAGTCCTGAAACGAGTGAAACTGAATTGGGATCTTCTCGCCAAATTGGCAGAATGTTTTACTTTAAAATAATAAAAAAAGACAGAATATGAGAGTAAATAACTTTTAAAGATGGACTTTTTTTTTTTTTTTTTTTACAGAGGGTATACATGCATAGAAAACATTTTCTACAAAAACCCAGAACTGAGGCTTTCATGTCTTTATTTAAAAGAAACCTACAGTACATTACTTCAACTCCTTCAGTCCATCTTCTTTCATCAGTTTTTGCGTGTACAAATTTAGCAGTCTCTAATCAGCAACATCTTTCCAGGCAGCTGCCATGGTCTGAGGAGGAGGTTGGCTCAGCAAAAAAAAAAGTCAAAAATGATGACAGAGGAGAGAGAAGGGAAAGGGAGAGAGAGCTAGGGAAACAAGAAAGGCGAGGGAGAGAGAGAGAGTGAACAAGATAGAGGGGGCCAGTGAGAGAGAGAGAGAGAGGGAGAAAGAGAGTAGCACAGTGTGAGTGTAATCGCCCATCCAGGAGCTTGTTCCTCTCAGGGATTTAGGGGGATTTTTAAAATCTGGATGCTTCTGCTTCGGGTCGGGTGAGCTTACTTGTGCGCGCTCGTCCCAGTGGCCGCGTGAGTGTGTGAGGATACTGCGTGTCTGGCATCCAGACATGGCCCCCTCGTCGCGCTCGGGGATTATTGTCTGCTTGGCCTTCACCTTGGCTCAGGTGATCACAGTGACCTGCCAAGACACCAAGAAAGGTGAGCGAGCGAGGACTGCCCAGCCTCCTACGAGAGTTGGCTGTTTATGAATCCTATTTTCTGTAGATAACTGATTTATTAAAGTGCTATTTAATATGTTTTTATCCCAGGAGGATACAGAAATGGTCACGAAGGAGATATGACCATACATTTCTTCAATTAATATCTCATTAAATAAACAAATGCCTCATACTATTACATATGATTTTTAAGCAAGGGTACATTTAAGACATACAATCACACTGGAAAAATCTTTTTTTTTTGTCTTGATAACAATATGATTAATGACAATACATGCAAGTTCTTGAAAATGTCCTTGTTTCATGTGAGTGATGTTCAATTTGGGTATAATGACTCTTGGTTCAAATGATTATACCATAATACATGCTAATAATTTGAAGTTGTCTAAGTGAATGTTATTTCTCAGTGACTGGGATCTGTAAAACAATTTTGTTTTTCCAGTGCTGCTTATTTTTGCTGGTTTTCAGTTTATGTTACGTTCGGATGTGGTTTGGATGTTATGTACTATTTTTTTCAGTTATACAGCGGTGGTCTGTCACCCAACAATTGGACCACGCTGGCCATGTGGCTTTGGAGCTAAAAGCTATATTCACACCCAAAACCCAGACCGGAACAAACATTAAGTCCCCAAGAGTGACTAAGTTTCCTATTTACAAAAAAAGAAAAGAAATCTTTGAAAGCCGTTGAATGTGTTAAAACTAGTCAACAAGACGGGCTTCTCATGTCATTTAGATTCGTCATATGTGTTGAAACGCGTTGACTTTTCAGGAGTGTGGGCAGTCTTCAATCCGTTACGTTTTTTGAAGGTCATTAGAAATGGGAGAGGTCAGTCTCTCTTGCAGAATTGATTGTTACATTTGAAAAACCAAACTCCAGTCTTCTGCAGGGAACCGTATTGACACTACGAGCTCCGTGGCCTGACTCTTGACACCTGTCTTTGATAATGAATTACGAGAATCCAAAATCACCTGCAATGATATTTCTTCCTGACATCAAAACTAAGATCGCCTCAAATCACCGAAATAGACCCGATCATTTAAGGCGATATCTGAAAGATCCCAAAGGCGCATTTTATGTCCCGAGCAAGATTACGTTTGCTAAAATAAAATGTCCCAAAGGGTATGAACCTGAATCAAAAATACATTCCCCGGACAGGCAGCGGTACGTGTTAAACTGGTGGTGTGTGCTGGGGCTAGCCAGGCTATTTCAGTGCAGAGGTTGAGGCAGAATGAAGGGGTTTCAAAGGCCAGGGCTATAATGATGTGGCCTTGCGGAGGGAATGGACAAAAACAGGCCACTAATTTTGGTCAGACTTCGGGCCAGAGGCAGACAAGCCACACCCAAGTGAGAAGATGCTGGATATGAAATATGCTTAATTTGCCTCTACTGAGCACTTATACTTTAACAGAGGAATAAAACTACGTTAGAATACATGGCAACTATTTAACTATCTGACACCTTTACTGAGCTACGGTGAGCGAAGTAGCTGGATGTTCAGTGTCTCGCTCAGGACAGGACACGTGGCTGTTGCAGGAATCAAACCTGCGGACTTTTGACTTGCAAGATGGTTTCTCTAAGCACTAGGCAACCGTGAAGGCCTGTACTGGTTAGTTTGGACTGACTTTGGACCGACAGGTGCATTGTTGTTAAAGGTTTAGGCCAAAAGCACTGCTGTGATTCTGGTCTGAAACACAAGACACACACTGCAGATATTGCCCTGTTTGTGGAGCTTCGCAGCTTATTTATACTGAAGAAGTGTTGTGTTTTGTGTTTTTACTTGATTTGAAGTCCTTTCTGGGTAGAATAGAGTTTTATGACCTTAGGGGTTGTCTGACAGTTTTATTTTGTATTTAACTTAATTTAAGACGTCATTAGTTATCATGAGGTGTGAGTTAGGTCAAGTGTTATTATCATTCTATGATTAGTATTTGTTTTCCTCTGTTTGAACTGACTTAAACTATCCCATCTTAAAAAGCACCTGAGTTGTAAACAAATCAAAATGAACCTGCAGAAAGGAAGTCCGTCCGGCCCAAAGGAAGTCCGTCTAACCTCTTGGTCTAACTGTAGCTTTAGTGGCAGGTCTTCACACCTGTAAACCCTGTTAGGCCCTACCTTACTACTACTACTACTACTACTATTATATATATATTAATATATTTTTAGCATGGGTGGGCCCAGTGGCAGTTCCACCCCTAACCCTGCATATGTTATCATTTGAATGCAAATCTATAAAAAGGAGAATATACAGGGATAAGAGAGCAACATGATGACCAGTTTATCAACTATCTGTTAGAGAAAAGCCGAGGCCGTTCCACACCGTTGAATCTTCGTATGACAAGGCTACAGTACTCTGCCTCTCACAAGAAAGTAGTGCAGCCCCCTCCTCATCCTATACAGTCATTCAGGTTACCGGGCCCCTGCCCTGACACACTGGTGTCAGCGATGACATTCCCCAATACCTGGCGTATTTGTATATTATTTGTATATTAGTTGCATACACTTTTAGTATGATGTTGAGCTTCAATTGTCAGACAAGGAGCTGAGAAGTCAAGCGAATCTTTGGGAATTTGGACATTTGAAACCACGTTCAAAGATAGATTTTTCGGGTTAGGTGTGTATGTCAGCTACAGTGGAGAACATCTGTACTGAGGCACTTCAGGAAAGCAAGAAACGCGATGTTTATATGTTGGTTGATCGTGATACTGGCCATTAACTGGCTTATAAACAAGTTTACTGGTGCCTAAAGATTTTAGCTGTTCTGATTTTTGTTTGTGTGTGTGTGTGTGTGTGTGTGTGTGTGTGTGATGTGTGAGAGTGAGAGAGAGAGAGATAAATATAGAAGCTTATAAAGAGAGAGACAGAGAGGACAGTGGCAAGAGTGAAAGACGGGCATCACATTATTATGTTCCAAGTTGCTGAACTCGTTTCAAGTAACGACTTTTACAATACTGGATTGAATTACTTGTTAGGATTGAGATTATTTTTGCCGTGCACGCTCACGTGCGCATGTTTCCTCATTAAAAAAATATAGTTGAAGTGAAGCAGCTGGTGACCACAAGGTTAACCACAAGGTCACAGGGTCCACAGGATGGTCTCTGCTAAACCGCCATAATTACTCCAGTACATCTAAGCCACAACAGCCACATCAAAATGAACTAAGGAGGTGGTCCAAGTCAGGTAGAAAAACAACCTGGAAGACATGTTGTAAAACCAGTACCACCGCGAGGTCATCTTTACCTCTCTCACTTCAAACGCCCGTAATTCTGTTTCACTAAAACCCACCAGGCTTCTGTGTCCATGATTTTAAAAGTGTGTTGTCAGTCATCTTACATGTTTAGAGGGTTTATACTTAGACGATACTTAGATGAAAATGACCTCTCCCTAGTGTCGACATGAGTGTAGTTCGTCCGGGTTGCCTAGCAACACCTGTTGGTCAGCACACCTGCAGTGTTTATATTAGGGTTGTATTGACTTCTCTAAATGAGAAGATTGTTTGTTTTTTTCCTCCATTTTGGACATAATATATTGTAAAAATAACCAGTGACTATTTAATTGTGTAATAGTTGGCAATATAAAAACTATTAGCGCTGTTTGTAGTTTGTAATTGTGGTTCTAGTGGTCAGTCCACTCACTTCTTCACACAGAGTGGGTGAGACTCAGCAGAGACAGCTCCTGGGCCAGCAGGTGTGACATGCAACTATTTCTGGGCAAAGAATCAGGAGGAGTTTTGCTCCAAAATGAGATATAAATCATTTGGAAAAAATGTGACACCACCTCGGGCAAATTCACTGCTGTCGTGAACATAAACCTCGTTATGGTATATAATTAAAGTTATGAGCTACCATGAAACGTTTACATAAAAAGACTAACATTTTTGAGGATCTGTGTTTTTGAAATACTGAGGCACGCATTTCAGGTTACAGGTTTTTTTTTTCAAGATGAATACATACTAAAGGATGTCGTGTAGGTATAACCAATGAGATATTTTATAAATAAAATAGCACATTTTTATCAACAAAGTTTCATACTCAGGAGAATTCATGTCTTTCGCCCAATGTCACCCTAGAGAAGCTTCTCAACTCAAAAACTAAAAAAGGACTCAAAAGACTGGAAAACAACATTTGATAAATACCCCAAACTCCCGATGAAGGCCATATAACAGACACATGTTCACTGTGGGGGTTGAATAAAGCCACAGCTTAATTTTTGGCCAGCGTTGGCTATCGTTTATGCAGTTAATATACGCTGCACCACGCTGCTCTGCATGGGGAGACGTCTCGATGGCTGAACGTTTCTCCGGGTGTGGCACTACTGTGTGCTCCCATATATAAGGCAAGCCACAAGCACTCGGAACAGCCCAACGTATAATATGGCTGCTGTGGTTTCCCCTGAAATAACTCCTGCTTTTGAAAACGAGCCACTCTCTCGGGGAGAGGCCCCACCACATAATTAGTACTTAGGACGTCACTAAATTGCCCCGATTAAAATACGTTCCCGCAGCAGGTGGTCAGAATTTTTTCTTCTTCTGCTTCTTTGGCAATCGGAAAGAATTTGGTGTCCTTTCTTCCATCTCCAGTCCCCTATTTTCCCTTTGTTATGATTGTCTGTATGAAGAGAAAGACACAGACCAGGGGAAACAGGAAGTCAGGTCTTTGGAGGGATGCCATCCTTGGCCAGTAGGGGTGTACTGCATTGTGTAGATGTGACAATGATAGGTCTCATCTTTTTCTAACCCGTTTTTAACCACGCCAGTTGACTGTGAACACATTGTTATTCACAGCAACGGTCTGGCTAGGGGGAGTACTTGCCAGGGGAGGGAAGAGATGCATTTTTACACCTGGGAGCTACCAAGCTCAACCGCGGTCTCGGGGTGAGGGTCACTGATCAGCTCCTCTGGAACTGCTAGGGGTGACGTGCCTTGCTCAAGGGCAACCCAGCGGCAGTCGTTGAAGGAAGGGGGAGAGAGCGTGTTGTTGTTTTTTCGCATTCCCAGAAGTCATGAGCTTGTCCTGGATTTCGAGGTATACTGTAGGGAGTCTTCTGCATCCAGTCATCCAGTGAGGGAGGGAGTGGCTTGCTAGAGATGCTGTCTTAAGACTGAAAATGTCTGTCTGTACCACTGTGGAGCACTGGCCAGCTCACTGGCACTCAATGCTCACCCTCAAATAGGGGGCATTATCCCATTCCTTAAAACAATACTTCACTCCAGTACAAAACTGGCATGTTTGCATATGTTTACCAGATTTGAATTTGTTAGCTGTTGATCCAGGGCATTACTTGCCCCCTTGTGGTGTGTATTCATCAGTGATGTGAACGTACCATGTTTTTGTTTTTTTAACCACTGGGACTGCACGGTCTAGAGTGGCGAACGGACTGGGGTTAAAAATGTTAAAAAACGACCCGGGAGTTTCAACCAGACGGGCCCACGACACCCTCGCGGAAAACCTTAAACGCCTGCCCATCCCGGGAGCAACATGTACGCTGCGTACTGCACACTACTGCAGTCCAGCAGACAAATTCTGCGACCGCAAGGACGCTCATGGAAGTAACTGCAGCTATTTGCATCCAATTCTCCCAGTATTGTCCCGGTATTTTCAATAATTAATGAATAATTACTTCCCCTCCCTCTGGTTTGAGGTGTGCCAATCAATGACATCACCTTGTGTAGCGTCCGGTTGAAATGAAAGCCTGGTGCTCTTGGGTACAGAAGGATACGGAAGGTGTTACTCGTGGGTTTAGAAGGATAAATACTGCAGTTATATTAGATAACTGGAATCTCTGGACGTCCTGGTGGGTGCAGCCTATGGGCCAAAAGGACAGTGTACTGTTTATGTGCTGTATAATGCGCTGTACTGTTTATTGCATACTTGCACAGCTTGGATGAGGCCAACATACTGCAAGACTAAGACCAGAGGGTTAAACGTTGTCAGAGACAGTGAACAGCGCAGGAAAGAGAAGATGGAACCCCCAACCTCACTCTCTCTCTCTCTTATTACATGCATGCACACACACGCACGCACACACACACGCACTAGCGTGATATGACACATGTCTAGTCAGTAATTAGTTGAATACATGCGTTGAACTGTTGTTTTTATTAAAAGTCGTAAAATAGCAAAATCTCCAAATCTCCAAATCTACACAAAAAATGGCAGCCATGTGACACTATGCTGCAGTTAAAAAGTAAGCAATAGTTTGCAATTTCTGCATTGTTATTTTGAGTGCATGATATATTATTATGATTTCAAACTCCGCTTTGCACTCATGCCAATATACCAACTTTGATCATTCTGCTGTAATCTGATTAAAATAACTAGCATATTGTCATTGCCCTGCAAGAAAAAAACGTGTACTGTAAACCCCTTTTCTGTTTCCTACGTGTAGAAAATGTTTTATGGAGTCAAACAACTGGACATGCATTGTGGCAAAAAGTGCATCTTAATCAGTAAGAAAATGAAAACGTTCTCTGCGGAGGTTTCTGTGAGACTCTTGCGCAGAAGCTCATTGCTGCTCTACTTGACGCAGATACCTGTGCAGAACATGGCAACGTCTACTCCAACAATGAGATATGGAGCCCAGACCCGTGTCGAATCTGTGTGTGTGACATGGGCACTGTGGTGTGTGAGGACGTGGTGTGTGAGGAGCTAGGTGACTGCAAGACGACCGTGACCCCGCAGGGAGAGTGTTGTCCCGTGTGCTCGACCGAAGCACCGGCTCCCGGTAGAGACGCCGAATCAGGTAACGGGGATAGACTGCCGGTGCACCGCCCGTCCCTCCTTCGGGGAACTGGGGTCGTAGTCGCTGTCTGTGCTCCAATATGTTCGGTTGACGTGACAACCTGCTGCATTATCTTCAAACCCCTTGGTTGTGATATCTTGAGTAAACTTTACTCTCTAGTCTTATGCTTGCCTATACCCTTGCTTTACTATGACCTAATTTCCCTACGGGGATAATTAAAGCTCCATCTCACCTGGTCTATATTTAACCTTCCATTTCAGTCGGTACGACGTATCATTATGGGGTTTTTACAATCGCAACTCAAAAATCCCGACAGTGTGGCTGAGGATTCTCAGGGAACACCTTTGCGATACCACAGGCATGCGTTTATATGCGTTGTGCGTTTGGCTCACGCTCCCGTCCGGAGAGATTTACTACTGTTCAGTTAGGGGCGCGGCGGCTGTTGTTTAAAACATTGGCTGTCGCGACGGTCTAATCTGAAACCCATTTGTTACCGAAAGGTCTTTCTAATCACTATGCATAGGCTACATACATCGTAAGGGCAGCGTGTATCCCCCAGGGAACCACCTGGGGCTACTGGAGGCCAAAAATTCATTATGTCCCTGGCTTCACAACATTGGTCAAATGCATTCCATTTGAATGCATGGATTACTGCTACTCCAAGAGGCATGTCTCAGAGAGGCGAGCAGAAGATGTCGCACGTTTTCTTTCAGAAGAAAACGGATCTGGCAATGATGTGTGTAGAACGTTTTAAAGGTGTGACGGCGAGATGGAAATGACTTGCATTGCACCCGATGACGCCAGTTGTCACTGCGACTCGCGAAAGACACCCGCGCAGTAAAAATGGCGCGACCTACGTCAACAACGAGACGCGGAGAGCCGTGTTGAATCTGTGCGACACGGGACCCGTGTGTGGACGTGGTCTGCGGAGAGCTAGGCGGCTGCAAGACAACCGTGACCTTACAGGGAGAGCGTGGTCCTGTGTAATCCTAACAGATACTACAATTAGTGGAAAGAATGTTATAAGACTGTTTATAAACTGAGACTTGGCAGAGCAGATGTCAGTTTATCCACTACCTGCAGTATATATCCACAACCAAAAATATAACGTTGGTCCCATGTAGTTTTTCACATTAAAAAGTGATTATAGCCGGGTGATCGATTGATTACTGTAGCTCTCTTTAATGTAGTCTTATTGAAACCAAAAACCCCACCTGCTGTAGCTACTGGACTCCTTACATTTTCGTCTTTGTTGCGTCTTGGTCATCGACGCTCCTCTTTTTGCTTCTCATCCTCAGTCAGACTTGCAGTCGCTCCCCATCTCCTGTCAACGCCTGTAAAAGTGATTTCGTCGGGCTACACCAACTTTGCTACCAGCTACAAACCTTCCTTCCGTTCCCGTGTTTGGTTTTGCGCTGTTAGTTTTCTCCTGCGCTTCCACGACTTGTTAAAATCGCCGTACTTTA
The DNA here is from genome assembly GCA_900302305.1 of Polymixia japonica. NCBI lineage: Eukaryota > Metazoa > Chordata > Actinopteri > Polymixiiformes > Polymixiidae > Polymixia > Polymixia japonica. The sequence goes on from OMKK01059274.1 coordinate 20,418, forward strand.
TCACCCTCTCTTGTCTTGTTGTCCCTCGGGATTTCTGTACTGTGTGTGATGAGGCTGATAGGTGAATGTTACCTCTGCTGTTTGCACTCACGCAAGTCATTCTAAATGTCCGTGGAAACGCCTATAGTGAATTGTTAAATAGTTTTATGTTACCTTTTAAGTCGGTGCAATGCATCGTTATGGGGATTAGACACTCGCACCTCAACAAACCTGGCTGATTATGGCTGAGACGTCTCAAGTTGCGGTTCAAACCGGGTTTCATGACAGCAGTGCCCATAACGATGTGTTGTTCCAACCTTGCCAGCTCAGAGGAAGTCACCTCTTAATACTGACGTCAGTTACTGTTCTGTTTGATGAAGATGCCTGTACGGAAGATGGCAAGGTTTACTCCAACAATGATATCTGGAGCCCAGAGCCGTGTCAAATCTGTGTGTGTGACATGGGGACTGTGGTGTGTGAGGAGGTGATGTGTGAAGATCTAGGTGGCTGCAAGACAACCGTGACCCCGCAGGGAGAGTGTTGTCCCGTGTGCTCGACTGACACTAAAACTGGTAAACGGAATGTCCCGAGGCTGTTTACATCTGCAGATTGTACCAAGCTTTAGTAGATATCCTGTGGATGCTGTCTTTGTTTCGATCCTTGTTAATTGTCTTGCCTTCTGAGTCTACCTTTGTGCCGAGTCTTACACCTCGACCTCAGAAGTAGAACGACCTTCCTCCCTCATTCAGGACTGCCGGTACTCTTCATCTTCCGTCAAAGCCTGAAATCTCGTCGATTCAGGCAACACCGGCCCAAATCTTCTTTTCAGCTCGACACTTGATTGTGTTCTTAGTTTTCTACAACTGTACTCCCAAAGGTAGAGGAATACACTTAGTTTTTGTCAGATAAGACCACTAACTTACTTTTCTCAATGCAACAATAAGATTGGTACCAGTTTCAACATTGTGCGTCAGTATTAAGGTAGTTTGGTTTGGTGCAAATGCTATTGTTCAATGGAAAGTACAAGCTAACCTAGCATCATCTCAAAAGCACCAAAACACACTAAATACTGAAAACTGGTGAAATTGCTTCCAATCTTGCTGTCATTCAACAGTAGGTTAACAAAAAGTAGGTGTATTTCTCTGGGAAATTGCTATTATTTATCCTTTGTCTTGTCTCAACATGTTGTGATGTTGTCCACTGCACTTCTGTGTGACTATGCACTTCTGTTGATGGGGATACATTTCCACTTCATTTAGTCTTTGCACTTATTATAACTCACTATCTATTGAGTCCCATCAATGGCTTAAATTGTGTAATTTAAATGAAGGGTTTCATTCCAATATAAGATATTATTTGAAAAAAAAAAAAAAAAAAGGATTGCTGTTCTTCAAAATGATTGCTGGCATGAAAGTAAAGCATGTTATAATGACACAACACAGCTGCGTTTTCAAAATATTGACTGATGAATCAGGCAGCAACGGTTTTCCAACACAGCTTTAAAGCGCTTTGGAATGAAATCCTTCACATGTAAATGCAAAAACCACCCCCTGACACTGATGCCGGTTACTGTTCTGTTCTCGCAAAGATACCTGTACGGAAGATGGCAAGGTATACGCCAACAGTGAGATGTGGAACCCGGAGCCGTGTCGACTCTGTGTGTGCGACATGGGCGCCGTGGTGTGCGAGGACGTGGTGTGCGAAAACCTAGGCGACTGCGAGACCACCGTGACCGCGGAAGGAGAGTGTTGTCCCGTGTGCTCGACCGCAGCGCAGACTCCCGGTACAGACGTCAAAACAGGTAAACGCCGTTTCTTCCAGGCTTTAATATTTAATAACTTGCGATAACCAACTTTTCTCCAGGTGATCGATTTCATTTACCGTCGTTTACCTGACGGAAGAGAAGAAGACTTTATTCACTAAAAACGTTTTTAAACATTATTTATCTAGTTTCAAGACATTTTGCTCAAAACAAGTTAAATCATATTTTTTTCAAAACAGAGTTTTGAAACCAGCAAAGGAATTTAACAGCGCAGTGAGATCATTTCACTTAAAATATGTCGACCTAAGCTGTTGAAATGTCCAACAGTTCAGCATCGCAATGCTTCTCTGCCCCCCCGTTGCAGTTACCGTGGAGACGAGCGGAGAAAACTGCACAGTCGAGGGTCAGGTTTACCAGCACAATGACATCTGGAAACCAGAACCTTGCCGGGTGTGCGTTTGTGACAACGGCGTCACCATCTGTGATGAAGTCCAGTGCGAGACCGTGGGGAACTGCGAGAAGGTGGTCATTCCCGAGGGAGAGTGCTGCCCCGTGTGCGACAGCTTCGCCAGCGCCAGCAGGATGATCGGTGAGAGCCGATACGATTCGAGAGGAGCTGATTTGATAGGCGGAACTACCGCATTTAGTGTACCTCCTAGAACCACCGCAAGGTCATTTTTTACATCACTTACAAACTACAAACAGTGCTAATAGTTTTTTATATTACCGGGTATTATAAAGTGAAAAAGTCATTGATTAGTTTGACAATATATCATGTCCAAAACAGAGGAAAAAAACGAATGATCTTCTCATTTAGAGAGCACACTATGAACACACTAACCAACACTGACCAACAGGCGTTGCTAGGCAACCAGGAGAACAACACTAATGTAAACACTAGAGGTCATGTTGACCTTGTGGAGGTTGTAGGTATTAAGGCTTATAACTTCTTTTCCTTTTACTCTAAAACCTTCTAAACATGTACGATGATAGATTAAAGCAATTAACCCCAAGAGGAAGGGGTAAATGGGTGGATTTACGCCCGCTTGTATAGTTGGATTTAGACTTACAAGCGGGCGTAAATCCACCCATTTACCCCTTCCTCGAGGGGTTAATTGGTTTTCTACAACAGTTAGACTACTAGATATTATTAAAAAAAGACACATAGTTGTGAAATGCAATCATTTATTTACGATTGTAGAATAAATTGTAGAATATTCATCCGCGACAGAATATAGTTCTGTGTAATGAGATTGATTGGAAGGCGCATT
>OMKK01059289.1:7619-20306 GCA_900302305.1 Polymixia japonica
CACACACACACACACACACACACTCACACACACACACACACACACACACACACACACGCACACACACACACACACAATGATATTTTCACAGGACAAAGTGATACCTTAAGCATAGTAGGCTATAGGCCTAAACATGCGAGGCTAGCTGACTTGCTTTAACAACAACCTACTGAATAGTCATTATTTTAGTCCAAAGCATATTTTATTTCATGTAGGCCGGCAAACTGAAATCTTTACATCTTCATTCAAGCCTGTTTGTTAATTTCACAATTGGTACAGCTTTAGGCTTGGTTCTGTCCTGCTCTTTTGCAGGGTAGCCATTGTCAGCCAAAATTGTTTTCCACGCCGCAAATGGGCTCTTATCTCCCCTGTAAAGTGACGCCACGAGAGAGAGGCTGCCCACGGATAATTTATAGGTTTTAATTACTCCTTATTCCGCGTGATCAGCCGGACGTTCATCACCTGGTTGCTCAAAGCTTCTGTCATCCTTAACGCGCAAAACACTTTATCAAAGTGCGCACGGAGGCATTATAATAGACACGCTGCCGAGGATCACGTCATTTTCAAGGTGTTGATAAAAGGCGCTGAATAATACGACCGGTCCGCGGAGACCGCATGCAGGAATGACTTTATTGACGGCTTACCGTCGGGGTAATTCATATTAAGTTTTTTTTTTTTTTTTGTATAGTCCTCTGGAGCCTGCGTATTTTACGCAGTATGAGGGTATGGATACAGTCTTGTTTTTACAGTGCCTGGTGCATTGTAAAGAAATGATCCATAAGCAGGCTACTCGGCTGAGCTAGACCTGCTAAAATCAGGCTGTGCTTCAAAATAAAATGTTAAATTGCCGCTGTGAGCTGCTTACAACATTGTTTTTAACAATCAGGTACCAAAATGTATTGCTCCCTAAAACACCAACACACAATTTCAGCCCGTGTAGAAGGAGAGCATAACACAGAGGGTTGCAATATGCTAAACAGTGTTTCCATTTATATTATACACATCCAATTAGTCTTATTTTGGAGGAGATTCACGCATCAAGCACTTTACAGATCTAAAATGGGCTTTAAGGTGACGCTTAAAACTGGGTATGAACTAAGATTTGTCCATTTTAAGGTGGTGTTTGACCTTTACTTTGCTTATCGTGGCATGGTTTGGAGATTGTGAATTCGACGTTGTGAGGATTTGTGAGGATGTAAAATCCCACTGAGTTTAAAAGGTAGAAGGAATTAATTCGGCTATTTCTTGTGTAAAGCTGTTGTGTTGTGCGCCACAGTATATTAGGACATAAGCTACTACTACTATTGAACAACAACCACATACAAATGTTTCGTTTGCAATGCATTTTCAAGAGTTACAATCTAATTTTAATGCATCAACTAAATGTTCTTGCTGTGAAATCAATACATTCACTGATATCACATTCGTGTGGGATATGAATGAGCCTCGACTAAAACAAAAATAGGCTCTAATGTTGCAGGAAAATGTCCTTTTCACAGATGATTTTAAAACATTGGCAACGCAAGATGGAGAAAATATTCCAGTATATTCCTGTATACGAGACTGTGCCGCTTGCAATAGCAAACAACCTATTCATTTGTGCGTCTTTATCTATTTTTCCGGCGTTGTGGAAAGTTTTAATTAATCTTTTTTTTGTTAATTTCAGTGTTTCAGGGAACAGGTGCTGGACTTTCCCCGTTCTTACCTTATTAACCCCGTTTCTGATGTGGACAACAATTATTAAAGCTTACTTGCCCCAAAGGCCACGATGAAGAGGAATAATATTGTAAAGGTGATATAGTGTGAATATTTAATACAGATACAGGCTACCGTTTGTGACATGTATGCTATAATATATACTATATCTATTGGAGAGCTCTATAATGATCCCCGGAAAAGTTAAAGGGAGACGTTTAACACAATAAGGTGTTCACTATCGTTATTGTTATATTTTTTGCAATCCCAAATCATCAGTTGCGCCTTTGCTCTGGTTTACTAACTCAGTCAGTCACAGTTACCAAGTCCTCTGGTTTGCATAATAAAACATGGAGTTTGGTTGACCAACAGCCTATCATAGTAAAATACATACCAAGTAAAAGAAAAAAGAAAAAACTCAATACAAAAACAGGATTATTATAAAATGATATGTTACTTTTTAGGCACCGTGCATAAACTGGCTGGTAACTTCTGAAGCAACAGAAAACAAAAAGACGTCAAACTACTCGTTTACTACGGAAAAATCTCTCTTCAGTCACCTCGGTGGCAAGACTGAAAGTCTCGGTCTAAATCTCAGTCACATAGTGGATTTTGTGATTTGTCAAAGAAACTTGTTTAGTTTAGAAAATAACTAGAGATCATAGATTGACCCCCTTTAAACGGCATATTACTTTAAATGGCATATTACTTTAAATGGCATATTACTTTAAATGGCATATGAATGCTCTGTTCTTCCATAGTCCACATGCTCTCTAACAGCCCATGTTATGACCGGGACAGTTGTAGTGAGCAATGCAATAAACACACCCAGAGAAAATTATATCAGGACGCCATCTTCTGGCCATTTGGAGTAGCACATATATATTTGAAAACCTTTTGAGGTCCACAGCAGATCCAGTTAAAAATGACAGCCGATTCTCTGTACCAGACAGCACAGCTTCAGATATATAATATGTATTTTCAAATTAGAGAGAAATATACGGTATATTTACATTCGGAAACGACTATCCAAGCGAACTATCTTGTGGCACATTGATGGCATACATTATTTTCTGGCTGTAGCTCTTGGTCATGATGGACACTTTTATCCAAAGCATCTTACAGTAGCATGGGTGCATACAGTTTTCACACAGGTTAACCCCGTGTGACCCCTGACCCTGACCCTGACCCTGACCGTTATTGACGTGCATGCTAAGGTCTCCGGTACTGGTGAAGCTTTACATCGTATAGTTCACCTCACTAACGCTAGAGGTCAGTAATGTCTTAATATTGTACTGATAGCACCTTTAAGCCTAGACTACACTAGACTAGATATATTACTTGTATATTGTATATATTACTTATTTTAGCTTTTATATATATACTTATACATATAGTTATACCTTTATATTGTACGTATATATCTTTAATATTGCTTATATATTTTGTATACTATCCACTTATATATTTAATATATTACTAGTATATGGTATATATTACTTATATACTTTATATATTACTTATATATCTTACACAATATTATCTACTATACAGAGTTGTTGATGTTGCTCACGTTGCTTGATGTTGTTTGTTTTAATCATACTTTACTTTGTCTATGTAGTTGGCCTCCGCCATGTCAAAATAATTAAATTCTTCAGGATGACCATGTGTTATACTGCACGTTTTATAATAAAAACATTTGGACTTTGACGTGAGGCCCTGAGGCTCTGAGGGGGTTTAAAGGTGTGTGATGTGGCTCGGGACCAGACCTAACTGTGCTTTAAAAGTACGTATGTCTAATCTCAACATCCATTCTAAACCTCGCAACCAGCCAGTGAAGAGATGTCAGTTTCAATTTGTAACAGTTAAAATCTCAGCTTCTGCATTTTGTACAAAGCTGGAGCGAAACAACTTGATTTATGCCAGAACAGAGGTAGAGTTGTCTAAACCAAAGGAGATTTAAAGCATGAAAGATTTCCTCTAAAGTATCAAACGATGAAGGAAATACGACTCTTTCTTCACCCTCAGAGTTGTAGAAGCTGGCTTGATGTTGGATGACAGAGGGCCAAATTCATTGACATCAAAGGTGTTTGTGGGACCAAACAAGACTATTTCTTAATCGCTTTCATTTAGCTGTGAAGAATGACCACATGTATGCGTGTGTAAAGATTTTAATTTAGATTTTTCCGATCAACCACCCCTCTTTCCTCTCGTTAGACACACTGACTAATACACACAACATGTCAAAATAGCTGATGTGGACATTTAACAACACCCAGGATCTTATGTAACCTCCCTCCTTCTGTTAAACTAGAGCAAGTGGCTACATAGAAATCTGTGTAGGACTTTAGAGGAAAGGAGGGCGGGTCAGAGCTGCAGGGTTATAGTTTTAGTTGAACTTGTCATGGAGTCAAGGAGCAGCCTAGTCTTGACCTGCTCACTCCCGGACAGACCAGTGAACGAGTTGCACCAGCACAACTTTCAATCCACTCTTATTGACAGAGCAGAAAAACATCAGCGCTTTAATTAAAGTTCATGACTCTACCGCTGATAAAAGATGCTGAAGTCTTGTTATCTGCATTTTTGTTTAGTAAGACGTGGAATATCCTGGGTTTCAGAGATTTCTGTGAACTGTCATCTAACTTCCTCTTCCTTAAAACTAGAACATGCCTATCTCAGCTCAGATCAGACACTTCCTCTATATCAAGATGTGTGTGTGTGTGTGTGTGTGTGTACACTTTCCCATGGATATTTGCATGTGTGTGCACTTGCACAGCCCTTAAGAAATAAGAATTTCGCTTTTGCTTTCCGTACGTCATGCAGTAGTTTTAGGGTTCCTTCAGGAGGAACCTGTGGTCAGTCGTCCTAGCGTGTTGGAGAGAACATGGAGACCTTCGTGGACAAGGTGGACAAGGTGGACGATCACGTCGCGTACAGCCGGACAAACCCGCTGTTTGACATGAATCTCAGCAGGAGTGACATCTATCGCTTCCAGAGCGACGGTGAGTGCTTCAAGCTGGGGTTCTGAAACACTTTTCAGTCCAGGACCTAAAGAGAGTACATTTAATCTCACTCTGGGATCTAAATTTACATTTTACTTATTTATCCAGAGTAAATTACAAAAATGACCAGTAGATGGTAGCCATGTTTCAGGTTGTTAGTTGCTCTGTCCAAGCTGTAAAAGACTGGAAAAGCAAACAGCCTAGAGATATGTTTTCCATCCTTGTTGATAGTAATGAAATCCCTGGGATACTGTGTAATTAAACTTAACTGGGTGCAATAATATCTGGTTGTTATTATGAGATGAAAAACTGCCTGTATCTTGTGGTCCCGTCTTCCTTGACAAGCTCATGAGAACAGCTTTATTTCTGACGGCCTTGGGGGTTATTTGACTCATTCTGACATACAGTGGCACATGTTTGGATCAGAGGAACTTCAGTATATAGTCCGGTACTAAACGTCGGTCCAGTGTACTGTACCCCGTCTCCACAACAAGAGACAGCTTTTTGTTTATTAAAGGTTGACCGACACTTTCTCAGCTTTGACGAGGACCACAGTTTTCTACTGCTGGCCACTGAACAGCTCCACTGGATTAATTTGGGGTTATGTGCCTTGCTCAACGGCACCTTGCTCAACGGCACTTAATACTTAACTCGACTATTGTCGTTTAACTCAGTTGCAGTTTTTGAGGGAGAGGGGATTATTTCTTATTCACATTCCTGTTGATTCCTGTTGGTCTGGGATTTGAACCAGTGACCTTTCAGTCACAAGCCAAACTGCATGTCTGACCTCTAGGAACTGTACATGTCCACATGCTGTAGAGTCTGCTTCTGTCTCTCAGTCACCATGTGGTTGGATCTAGTGTCTCTATGAGGTCTTTCTCACATTATTTTATTGTGATTGACCCTGACATCGTTCATCATCTATTTAAAATGAACAAAGTCTATTCAAATATCAATTAGCAAATTAAGCTATTTTTCTCAACTACTGAAATATTGAATAATTGTTTTCTGCAGAACACTGATGCTTCTGTGTTGTGTTTTGTGTTTGTTTTCAGATGTGAAGCCACAGAAGCCAAAGAGACCGTGGTGTTTAAATGTGATAGTTGTTTACTTAATATTACTTTCTGGAGTGAATGCCTTTCTTCTCTACAGAGGTAAATCTATCTATCTATCTATCTATCTATCTATCTATCTATCTATCTATCTATCTATCTATCTATCTATCTATCTATCTACATTTTATTTATATCTTTGTATCTTCATATTGATATATAAAACTAACATGACAAACATTGAAGTTATTCATATAAACTTTGATTGTTTTGCTATCTGTTCCTCTCTCCTCTGTCTTCGGCCTCAGTCTTGACCCTGGAGTCGTCCACCTCTGTCTCCAGGTCAGAGAAACTGATGTCGACCAATCACATTCCCCTGGGGGGTGACCATGACAACGTCGACCTCAACACACTGATACGGAACAACAGCCAGGAGACCAAGTCACTTAGGGGTCATCTTGGGATCCTGCAGAACCAGGTCTTATTGCAGTTTATATAACTTCATTGAGTATATACTGTATATCCTAATAACCAGGGTCCATTGAGGTGGAGTTGAGTTGAGTTTAAAGTAGCTATCAGTAAGATTGGCACAGTGTTCCTGCTTGTTCAGGCTGAGGGGAGGATCTGTTTGACGGGACGTCAAAGCAAAACAAAGAAAATAGAGAGAAACAGCTCCACTGAGACACAATCAAAACAGAGAGAGAGGGGAAGCTTTCAGACCATCACATTATACTATATCTCACAGATTGCACCTTTAATTTAGTTTGTTTTGTTTAATTCTGTTTTCTTTAGTGAGTGAAGTCCAATTTGGTTGTGCGACTGGAACCACCATTAAAAATAATTAAAATCAAATACTCATTTACTGTGATGGTCATGATAACAGGTCAGCAGTCTCTGTGGAGAGGAGGGGCAGCTGGGCAGGCTGAGGGCTGATCTGGGCCTGGTCAACGTCAGCACCCACCGTCTGGAGGGGAAACTGGCAGCAATCAGCCTTCTACCAGGTAACACAGGGTGTGTGTGTGTGCGTGTGTGTGTGTGTGTGTGTGTGTGTGTGTGTGTGTGTGTGTGTGTGTGCGTGTGCATGCGTTAACATTAATGAGTGTGTGTGTGTGTATTAGGGATCAGATGAATTCCACTGTGCTTCCTGTGAACACAGTTGAACTGCCTTCGTTGGTCCAGTTGAGAGCAGAGGTGGACTCACAGGTTCAGTAAGTAGAAATACTAATCATGAATCTGCTCCAGTCCGGCTGCAGGCTCATTTCACTAATTAGTTTCTCCTATCTAGCTGAAGAGTCGTGTTAATTAGAATCAGCTGGTTTAGTGCAGAGTGGAGCACATTCATGGTTAGTATTTCTACTTTCTGAACCTGCTGGTCCCGTTTGTACAAAGCACTCTTAAGTTAAGATTTTCCTTAAAGTCCAAGTTAAGGTTTCCTTAAAATAAAATGGTTGCACAAAATACCATTAAGTCTTCTCCTGGAGAAAAATCGGTTGCACAAACAACACCCTTAAGTCTTTAAGGGTGTTTTGTGCAACCGATTTTATTTTAAGGAAACCTTAACTCGGACTTTAAGGAAAATCTTAACTTAAGGTGTTTTGTGCACCGGTCCCCTGGTTTCTCAACCTCTGGTTGAGCGTGATACTGCAGGTTTATGGGAAGCGTGAGCTTCTCCTTGTATACTGGACTGCTAACCACTGTCTGCTCAACCCTGTTGCTGGTTTCTCAGGTTCACCAGGAGTGAAGGGAGACGCGGGGCAGCAAGGTGAGTCATACTCCTCTGATGTCCTGTAGAAACACCAGGAGTGAGACGTTACACTTTCATAATGGAGACACGCTGCTGTTAGTTTTAGTTTGGCTCCAAATGTTTCTTGTTTTCACTCTTTTGTGAAAGTCCACCACTGATATCACAAAATTAAAATGAATATTTTGGTATTTTTTCAGTGGTTTATTTGAGTTATTGGTTTCCTGCTGGATGTCAAAAACACAGAAGGTTCAGTTTAAAATAATAAATATATTAATTAACTAATGCGCATAAAACTGAACTTTTCTTACCTCTTGCAGATTTCTTTTGGGTCACAAAACACCGTCAAACGTTGAATAACCTCATATTTCAGCCAAGAAAGGCATTTAGACGTTATGTTGCATATTTAACTGATCGACTATTTTAATTAATACACATGATGGACCTATATTGAAAACGATCTCTTTGTGATAAGTTTAATGAAAGCAAATAAGGATAATTTCAGTTTTACACAATAAAATGTTCACAATAAAAAACAGACATTTAAATTGATCAATACAGCCATATAAACTAGCCACCAAGGAAGATGTCTATCCTCAATGTCATCACAAATTCCTTTCTGTTCCCTGAAAGCACAAACGGTGTAAAATGCGTTAGTACCAGGCGTTAGTCCTCTGGTCTCAGAAGGACTCTGCTTATCCACAGCCACAGGGAGGTCAGAGCGCAGGGTCAACTGCAGAACAAGTCCTCTGGAGCTGACGGGGCTTCGGTGTTTAGCTCAAGGACACTTAAGCAGCATGGATGCTTGCTGTCACAGGGACACGAACCATCTGGCTGAAGGATGGCTCAATCAATAATACACCCTACTGCCTGGGTGCTTTGATCTACTCCTTCAACTCTTCTAATCTCATGTCCTCAAACGTGTCCTCAGGTCCCAAGGGAGAGGCTGGGACGCCAGGATCTGCAGGTGAACCAGGAAGGAAAGGAGACAAAGGTGAGGTGACCTGAAGCAATTGAAAAAGAAGCATATTGAGACTGATGTGAACCAGGCAGGTGTTTGATGTGTGGGATTGTGTATGTATACTGTTTCAGGTGATTGGAGTTTTGTTCTTCATTAAAGGCTGCCTCCATTTTGTCACTACTGATGTGTCATCATCTAGGACCAAAGTGGGAAAAGATTATTGATCATTTTTCATGATCCCCTTGGCAACGGATGAAGTGCCACACTTTTAAAGTGTCAAATAAACTAAACAAAGACAGATGAACTACGATCACGGCTGTGGATTTGACAATCAAAGTTGTAAAAGTTCATACTAACGTGAGCATGTTTGTCTCTTTTTAAGCAAGAATTTTGACCAAATTGCCACAAGAATTACCACAAAAAAACCCTCTCTCCCCCTTTCCCGCGATCAGTGGAAAACCATAACGCAACAGAACGTATGCAGTTTGGTGGTACCTTACAATAACATAAACGTATACGTTGTGAGAAGTCCCTAACGCTGAGGTCTACCCATTAGTCTGCAGAACCAAATAACCCCCCCCACACAACTCCTTGATAGGAAAAAGTTAATCTAATTCTGCGGGGCGGAGAAGGTAGGCGCACGGCAGAAGACATTAGCTTTCAACTGCAGGTTTGGCGATGATCCTGGCGCTGATGGCCTGTCATCTCCTGTCAGAGCCAAATGAAAAGCAGGACGGATGAGCTGCAGCCATTCATGCTCCTACCCTCGCCGCTTAGTCAATGCACTGACATTTCCTGTATGAAATCTCTATCAGGGTTGGACTTTTACACAGGCCAACAAATTACCCAGCGAGTCAGAGTCAGATGTTTTCCAATAGGTCACTCCCTCCCCGCCCCTCTCCCCCTCCACCTTTATGGAAATATCATCCTTCATTACTCGTGCCGTCAGAGCGCTAGGGGTAGCAGGATAGTACGGGTCAGCGACGTCTGCTATCGAGGTCCTTATTGTTCTGGAGAACATAGTAATCTGTCACTGGGAAAACAAAGTTTCTTCTAACACATACTGTCCGTACCTATGCCTCCTTACCTGTGCTTACCCCTCCTTACCCCTCCTTAACCCTCCTTACCTGTGCTTACCCCTCCTTACCCCTCCTTACCTGTGCTTACCCCTCCTTACCTGTGCTTACCCCTCCTTACCTGTGCTTACCCCTCCTTACCCCTCCTTACCTGTGCTTACCCCTCCTTACCCCTCCTTAACCCTCCTTACCCCTCCTTACCTGTGCTTACCCGTCCTTACTGTGTGTGTGTGTGTGTGTGTGTGTGTGTGTGTGTGTGTGTGTGTGTGTGTGTGTGTGTGTGTGTGTGTGTTGGTCAATATGTGAACGTGCATGTGTGTCTATATTAGTGTTTGTGTGCATTTTTGCATACATGAAAATTATGTCACCCATAATTTAAACTTAGACATGAAGTTCTCGAGACATCTCTCTGTCAGTCACTGGATCTTATCCTTGTATCCTGTCAACTCGATGACAGACACACAGACGGACAGACAGACAGACAGACGGACGGACTGGCAGGCAGACAGACAGACAGACAGGCAGGCAGACAGAAGGACAAACAGAAAGACGGAGAGGCAGACGGACAGAAGGACAGACAGAAAGACGGACAGACAGACAGACAGACGGACAGAAGGACAGACAGAAAGCTTGGTGTAGGGACAGCTCAGTACTCGCAGCCCTCTTCAGACGCTCTTCTCGTAGGAGAGTGGGTCCGGGGGGCGGAGGGGTCAGAGGTCATCTCATCCAGTGTTGTACTGTTTATGAACAGGTCTGGTCAGTCACCTCGCTCACTGTGGGCGTCTCTTGTGGCTACTAACCACCAATAAGTATTTAAAAACAACTTTATCAATATCTTTACTCATATCTACCAATATCTTAATATCTTTATTAATATGAAGGCAGAAAAATAGAATAAAAAGGAAAAGCAAAATAAACAACATTGCAAGATTGTCTCACACTTTTAAAGTAGAAGTAATGTGCTAATATGTAGGGATGTGAATGATACACTAAAATGTATATATCCCTTATGATATATCCTTATAATATTATATATAATATATCCCTATTAATGATGAGTCAGACAGGGTCAGGTGCTGCTGATTATCGCTGGTGGTTGTCATGGTTTCATAGACATGATCCTGCATGAGTTGATAAAACACACAAACCCTTAGATTCATCAAACCATTTCCAATATCCGTCTTATGATTTCAAAAAAGCTTGATTATCAAAAAAGAGTTTTTGTATTTTTTTTTTTTTTCTTGTCTTAATTCGTCGCAAGTTACCACATCTTGGTGATACAAGGTTTCCTGGTGACGACAGGGTTCTCTCACCGGCCGAGCGACGGGGGCGTTCAGGTGCAGACAGGCAGTTAGGTGTGAAAGATATTGAATATGAGCTCCTTCTCAATCTGACTGTACCTTTAAACGTCTCATCCATTACAGAGCCAAAAAACGTGCACGGTGCACAAAACCTGCTCCCGGCCACATCCACATAAAAAATGCCCCTGATTCATATTTAATTCGTTGAACTTGCTCCGAGACTTTGCATTTTTCATTCCTGAGGAGAACTGACTCCTGCCAAAGCTCCCATGGTGTTCTTAAGCACACTTTTACAAAGTGCATGATGGGTTGTTGAAATACTTTCTGCTACTTGGGTAGATATCCCGTCTTTGCTCTGTAAAACGGAATGAATTATCTTACCCCTAAAGTTTTACTACTGAAGTGCTACACTGTGCCTCAAGGCAAAACTTCCCATTTAGAAGAAACATACTGGTTAAATATTTCGCAAAGCTGAGCTAAGGAGACTTACTTTATATTATATGTTGGGTGGTGGTAGCATGAGAGGCTAAAGAAACAAGCTAGTGACTGGAAGCTCACCAGTGTGAAACCAGTACCGACTGGGAATATCCAGGGGATGAGCGGGGTGGGGTGAGGAGCACTCCCTTACCAACTACAGGACCATCAAGGTTTTCTTAAGGGCACTTAAGCTTTTAGTTTCTCTAATGGAGCGGCTCAGGTGTTAAAGGTGCTATCAGTAATATTGTCACTCTAACAAACCACAACAAGAAGCACAGTGGTCCTGCTTGTGCAGGCTGAGGGGAGGATCTGTTTGACGGGCCGTCAAAGCAAAACAAAGACCAGGAAGTAGAGAGAAACAGGACCACTGAGACACAATCAAAACAGAGAGAGAGGGGAAGCTTTCAGACCATCACCATTATATGAATATTATCTTATTATACAATGAGGTAATTAAACTTTTTATTTTATTTTAACATGTTACAGATAGCACCTTTAACAGTAAAATACTAATAATATCAGGCGGTTCCTATGTGTAGATATTTGTGATTGTGAATATGAAGCAGGTCATTTCCTAGAAAAAAAAGTCTTGTCATAATAATAACCTGTTTAAGAGTTATTATAGAGTAGAGAATTGTGAAACATTTCCTCACATCATGTGGTAAATACTGGAAACTGTTAACTTATTCTCTTGTTAGAACATGCATCAGCAGGTTGAGATTGTGAAATTGTTCAGTTTCACTTCCATTGAATGTTCCTCGCTATAATTGCTGACCAGATGCTATTAAATCAGAATGAACAATTCAAATTTGCACATCATACATATACTGTATGCCCTTTGGACTAGATTACATTTCTATATCTGTCTCTGCCAATAGCCACCAAACAAGTTATTTTTCTTATCATGAAGGTGCTTCATCTTCGATATTTTTTTTAAATAAATGTTGCTAAATGATGATTTTACTACCTTTACATTCAAATAATCAAGTTCTTTTTTCTCAACTCTATTATTTGCTATTGAAATGACCCAAGTTGCCCTTACGGATCAATAAAGTTCACCCAACTTCTTTTGGAAATTGTTTAGAGACAGAACAGGGAAGTGTTTCCTTTATATTTAATTTTCAGGGTTGACAGACACAGCAAAACAAGAAAGAAAATGCTTATTAACCCTACTTCAATATCTATCTGTAATAACAACTTCCTGTTTTACCTTAAAGCCAGTCAATGATGCATATATCCCACTATACATCCCATTATACATCCCACTATACATCCACTATACATCCCATTATACATCCACTATACATCCCATTATACATCCCACTATACATCCCATTATACATGCAATGTCCAAATGATCAAATTATCAAGCCATGTTATGT